>VZRO01001177.1:451911-567818 GCA_013397915.1 Daphoenositta chrysoptera | reverse complement strand
TTTGGTTTGGTTTTTTTTTTTTCGTTCGTTGGTTTCTTTAGGGTTTTTTGGGGGGTATTTGGGGCATTTCTTAGAAACTTTTTTTCTGGCTGTATCACATGAGTTGACTGGGAAGAGTGCATGAAGAAAAACCCCATGGTCTACTGGTTAACTTCTTTGTGACACAAAGGAATTAAAATAAAAATCAAACTTAATCAGCCCTCATGAATGAATAATCAGGTTGTACATTAAATCTTACTTGTTTTTTCTAAAATATAACAAAGCTATTTGAAATAATTTTTGCAATGAGGCAGCGTTTACATTAACACTTCTCAGTTTGATAATGTTTCATGTTGCCTAATATGGGTAATGAGTTGCCTTCTTAATTCCTCTCAATATTTTATTATCTTTCATGTATCAAAATGTTAACATAATTTTTTAGAATTGCAAAGAGAAAAAAGAATTTATGACCTTTTCGATTTAGGTTATCTGATATGAACTACACAACAACATAATAATTAAGCTGAATTATCTCAGTAATTTTTAAATTTATATTCACTGCTCTTCTACATTTAAAATAATTTATTTTTTCTGATCCTGCAAATGCAGCATCTTCTTTGCAGTTGATCAAAAAGCATTTAGCAGGTTTGGAAAAGCAGCATACTTCTAATGAGGTATGAAGATTATTGAGGTGTTTTGCCTTGAAAAAACTAAATTTATACATGATTTTCTAAAAACCCTCAGACTTAAAATTGATTTTGTGAAATTTAAGGAAAAACTGAAAGTTCATGTGTGCCCTGTAAGTAGATAATGAAAGAAAATAACTGATGTGGTGCTTGTAAAGGACTGAAAATGCCAGCTTAAAGCAAATAAAGGTAATAATATAAACATTTGATAACAGAACAATATTATTTGTGGTAATTAATGTGTACTTCATATTCCTAATACGTACTGCTTCCTAAAATGACGCCTTTTTTGGCATAAAATGATAATATTGAGTTGTACGGTATATTCAGAATAATTCAGGGTGCTTTTAAATTCCAATTCAAGTCCTTAGGATGAAGAATTCTGTAGACCTAAGTAACCATTGCTATTTTTTCATATGTGCATTTACCACATTATCTCCTATAATTAATACAAAAATGGTGATGGGGAGTTTCCCTCTTCCTTATGGTGATTTCTGCTTTAGGATCATTAGGTTTGTTTATTTTCTATCACATCCCTCATAAAGCATTAAATACTGTGGCTTTAGTTGCCAAGACTCAGCTGTGGCTCACACCGTCGGAGATTTCCAACCTCAGTTTTTGTAGATCATTAGTTTCATGTAAATCTGCTCATTGCATATAAAACCAATGTTGCTTTTCAGGTTATGGCATAGCAATTGAAACGTAATTTATTCAAAATGCTGCAAGTCCACACTTCTCTTACTTTTGTTTTCAAGGTTTCCAAGTTCAATATTTGTTCTGGACAGTACAGCTTGATTATTCCTGTTTTCTTCTTGTCTTGGTCATATGAAACAGTGTTTCCAAGGAATGGATTATAGTGTCACTGCTATAAGACATCAATTTGTTAGTTCACTGAGAAATTTCTTTTGCTGTTTGTATCTATTGTGAAGATTAAATGGTTATAAGCACTAAGTGCTTCAAGAGCCTTGTCTATTCCAATACACTTTTTCATAACTCTGCAAGTTCGAATTTTGGAAGTGTGAACCTGTAGATCTAGGGCTTGCCTAGAGTATTAGAAATTTTAGTTATTTCTCTTTGATAGAATATCTGTATTTTGCTATTATATAAAATAGTGTCGGTTATTAATACTTCTTTTTTTTTTTTTTCCCGAGAACCTACTTCATCACTTCAAAACACATTGGTTTTATAATAAATTTATTAAACCCAGTCCAATTCCAGCAATTCCAGCCTGGAAAAAAATCAGAAAGTCCTTTTTAGGGTGCAGTTTCAAGGCTAGGCTGGTACATGAAATCACTGATAGGACAAACATATTTCTTATCAGTCTTTTCCCTTGGCTTTGTGCTATCTTGCATCTTTCCTGTATGCCACTCCATCCAGAAATGAGCATCATTCCCTGAACATGTGTCTATTCCCATTATTTCATAGCTAGTGACAATACAGAACTCCAGTTCCGTTTTTAATTTCACCTGAGTATTACTATTTTCCATTAGCATTTTTTGGCCTTAATTTTTATGAAAGAAATGAAAGGGACTTCATTGTAGCAAAGATAACACCAGAAAATATTTGCATTGTAATTTAAAATGTAGAAAAATGGTTATTAGAACTGTTTATTTTATTTTATGGGGGTGGCGGTGATGGTTTCTTTTGTTGTTTGTTGAGTTTTTGGTAGTTCCATCAGTGAGCCTGGGGCTAATGCTCTTAGCAGAAGATTTGACAGATAGGGAAATGGTAGCAGAGGAATTTTGAGAGAATGCTGTTACTGTTGCCATTATTTGGATAGATGAAAGATATTAAATGCAATTCTATTCTGAAAGGGATAATTAAAATGTGACACTGTAGTATACTGTATCTGTTGCTGCTCTGGGAATAATCATGCTTGTTGGATGATATCTTTTTATTTGAGTAGTCCCTGTCATTTAGTCATCCACTGATCAAGATGAGTCATCAGTGTTTGGGTTTTTTTTAGTAAACATGAAGAGACTTTTTAATTTATGCATTTGGTTAATTAGTTGTAGGTTTTTCTCCTTCTTCAGATTTCTTCCTTATTGGACTTAAATTGCTTAGGTAAACATGGGTATATTCATTATTTCAGGCTGTATTTCTTAGAAGGTTTCACTGCTCTACGATTCTGCAAAAATTCTGCGGAGTTTTATGCCTGCAGTGAAGTTGAAGCACACTGTGTCTAATCACTCTTTCTTTATTGTTACTCCCAGAAATGACCAAAGTCTGCAGGACTTCTTGGTAAACATAAAAATTAGTTTATTTAAGGAAGGCAACTTTGTGAACACATTTCTCTAGATAGGTCGATCAACTGTTGCATAAAAGTAAATCAGTTCAGAATATTCAGGAGAAAAGACTAAGAATTAAATAACAATTCTAGCCTAAGCTTTGAGGAGGGAAAAAAAGAGAAGGTCTTCATTTTTATAGCACGCCTTTATACTTTAAATTGCATCACACACTTTTTTCTTTTCTTTTTAAATTCTGTTTATATTGCCATTTGTCCTTAACATGAATAAAGATACTGTGAACTTTACAGCATATAATTAGATACATAAATTAATTTATTTTCCGTTTGTACAACAGAAGATCTGACTATTCTTAGTAAATTATAGCTGTAGCACAAGCAAATTCATATTCATGCCTTGTGTCTTTGGAAATTTAGATCCTCTCTTCCTCAGAATTTAATAAGGAAGATTATTGAAGTTCTGGAACTCATGTAGATTTTAGATAATAAAATCATGTTTTAAGGATTTTTCAAACCAAATTAATTGCTACTGATACAAATCTCAGGTTAAAACTGACAGTATTTGATCTTTAATATACAAACATTGTACTTAAGCTAAAGTCTTAACAGTAACCAAGCTGTAAATGATTAATCATCTACATTTATTCTATTTTATTATCAATCCAATATATTTCTGTAAATCAGGCTATTAAATGTATACTATTTGCACTTATTATGCTTAATAAAACAGTGGAAAATAATCAATGTACCTAAATGTTCCTAAGAGTCTCTGTTGTAGAATCCAGTACCATCTCTTTTTTCTAATAAAAATATTTGGTAACAAAAATCAAACAACATGCTGTGTTTTCCAAACTTTTCAAAGACTTTAACAGCCATTACATTTTCATCAGAAGGAAAACTGAAAAATGAAGTTCTACATTTTTGTCAGACATAAATATTCCAGTTTCAGTAGCATTTTCGAATCAGAGAGTAATTTAGGTTGGAAAGGACCTAAGAAAAAGGGGAGCTCCAGCCCAACCCTATGCTCAGAGCAGAGCTGACTTCAAAGATAAATGTGCCTGCTCAGAGCCAGTCAGTGCTTTGGATGTGTCCAGCAGCAGAGATGCCACAACTTCCCAGACAAACTCTTTTTTTGGAACTTTATGTGTGTGCATTGAACAAGAGTCACCATCCCCAAAAAAATATAAGATATCACTGTTGATGAATAAGTGATTGGTAAATATTTTCTGAGGGAACAAGCACAGTGTGCTCCTGAGATACCATCTATCTGTATATTTGCAATAGTTCTAAGGTGATAAAAGCAAAGTTTTTGAGAGGATTCTGAAAGATTGGAAGTGAGTAAATGAAATGGCTAAACTGATATCTATTTTAAGCAAGCATAGTGCCATTGATTTAGTCAAAGCAATGCATTTTTATCTCAGCCCAGGAGCTTCCTTAAAACTTGTCAGTTGTAATCTCACTCTAAGTTTATTTTTATTTGATATTCTGTGTTTTTTCATCTACCTATTTCTTAATTTATATTGCTTTTTGTTTATTCAAGATCTCTTAACTCTTATATAAATAATTTTGATTTTTTTTTTTTGCACCGGTTTCATATTGGTTATGAAAACTGTTGTTCACTAAAGGTACCAAAAGTATGAATCACAGTAAGGCTTCCAAGCCCAGTGCTATAAAAGACGGAAAATCTTTGATAAAGTGAAAGAGATGATTCCATTATTTTCACAAGATGCAAGAGTGAAATATAAGTTCCCTTTTTTTATAAGAAACTTTCAAACTTAGAAACTGATACCTGATACCACATAATTGGATTATGGTTAATACTGTTTCTGTTACAGTTGGGAAGAAGGATATTTTTCTCTAGCATTGAAGGAAAGGGCAAGATGTATTTATTCCTGTCAGGACTAGGGCTTTAACAAGAGATTAGAGATACAATATCTTTGTTTAGAATTTTCTATGGTCAATATACATTCTCAGTGACAAAGTGAATTTGTCTCTCAAGAGGATAAAAAAATAAAATTCTGAAGTTTGTGCTCTGAACAAAACAATTACCTTGCAGTCAAAATAAACAGACAACATTTCTGCAGCTGTCTGAATCATGGATGTTTACTGTATCATTTTTCCCTGTGGTCCAAGAATAAATGTTCCATCTGCAAAATGATTAAATGGATTTCATAGGTAAACTCATTTACGATTCCATTTTAATGGAGTTACCCTTCATTAGCGGCTGTCATTCAAAATTAATATGAGGAGCTATTATTGAGATACCAAAACTGAAGAGCTGAATGTCATAGTACTCATTTTTCATAAGTATGGATGCTCTTGAAATGAGAATTGAGCGCTGATAGCAGATTGATGTAATACTTAGTTACATTTTTATGTCAATTGCTCCTGTCAGTCAAAGCACAGCAAACTAAAGGAGAAAATACAACAGAACAAATATTCAAAGCAACAAGCACAAACAAAAGAATGTCCTTCCCTTGTCCTTTTTGCTTATAACTCTTCCACAAGCATGGAGGAAGGGCCTGGATTCATTGTTTGTTGGGGGTTTTGTTGTTTGGGTTTTTTTATAATAGCTCAAATTACTGACTATTTAGTGAATTCAAATGTCAAAAGAAACAAATGGACACTGAGCCTATATGATCTTAATAAGCTAGAAGACAATTTGTATATCACCATTGGACTAATATTTTTACCTGGAAGTTTACCTGAAAATGGAAAGAAAAAAAGAGAGTAAAGGACAAACATCAAGTACATTTCTATTTTCGGTAAAAACAGTGTGCAAAATATCTCTGTTAGCCTTTCTGATTTATTTGCTGAGTAATATATATCCCCAGAATGGTGTGATCTCTTATATTACTTCCTAATGTAATTCATTTAATTTTCTACTCTTGTTTCCTAGTAGATATTTATATTTCTGTTCTCTTTAATAAAAGTCTGTCTTGCCCTTCGTATGTAATCATAACTTTTAAGAGTATGACAACATATAGTCATACTTGGTGTGGGTCTTTTTAAGGTATGCATTTTTGTGTCCCTTTAAAACATATAGCATCTTTTGCTATCGGCTAGTCAAGGGGAGGAAATATTTCTTTGTAGCTGCTACTCTATCAATTCAGTTTATATTTTGTTGTATCTTAATGCTATTAAAATTTACATATAATAATTAGTATTGTTTAGTTTGATTAGAGCATGCATCTGCTCCTAAAAATTATGATACTTCAATTTTATTTTACTGTTTGCTCTTATTACAATGACAAACCATTGCCAGTAATTAGACTATTGTTTACTTCAAGACCTGAAAGTGGAGTAGTCATCTGCCTTCAGCAGCATCTGTGTGCAGCTACCATCTGTTCTTCTCAGGCGGTCATGAAATATTGTCTCTAAATGTTCTCCCTTTCACTCTGTGAATGGTGTCTAAATTTTCTTAATATTTGCTGCTAAGCAAAAAGCAATTTTTTCTATATAAAGTTAATAAGATATAGTATAATATAATTTAAAAAATATAAGACACTATATCCCAAGAAAAATCTTCAACTTGGAGAAGATGAAATTCCTCAGAGACCTTATAGTAGTCACCCAGTACCTAAAGAGAGCCTACTGGAGAGCTGGAGAGGGACTTTTTACAAAAGCCATGTAGTGATAGGACAAGGGGGGAATGTCTATAGTCTGGAAGAGGAGAGATTTAGATTAGATATTGGGAAGAAATCCTTTTCTGTGAGGATGGTGACACACTGAGAAATGTTTCTTAGAGAAGTTGTGGGTGTCCCATCCAAGGCAATGTTTAAAGCCAGGCTGGATGGAGCTTTGAGCAACCTGGTCTCTGCCCAATGCAGTGAGGTCAGAACTAAATAATCTTTCTTGCAGCTCAGACAATTCCATGTTGCTACATATATTATTATCTACTTATCTGCAAAGACTATGATTTTATGATGTGAAATCTACTTTTCAATATCGCTTTAGCATTTTATAATAATTTCCACAAGAAAATGTGCTGTAAAAGTGAGACGGCAATAAACTGAAGCTTAGAATTTCATTATCAGTAAAATTTAGTAAATTTTTTCATCATGACAACTTGCTTTTATGTTTATAAGGTTACACTTAAACTACTGATGATTAGGTCAATGTATCTTTTCTCCTGAGAAAGTAAAGAATTAAAATAAGGCCAGTTTAACATGTGCATCTCATTTATATTTTTACAAAAGTCCCATATATATATGCTCAGAGACACTGTATTAGTCCTGGGACATGGTTAATAGACACAGTGGAGAGGAATGAGCCACATTTTAACCATTTAAAATTATTTTATTTCATCACTGTTTGTAACTATCTTTAAAACAACAGTAAATTGTGGTTTTTAGTGCTGAATTCCTTGCTATTGTCACAAAACGTGCAAGGCAGAATTCTGTGTAACTTCTGTACTGCAGTTTAAGATTTCTTCTGTGACTGTGACCTAATTAGTGATGAGGTTAGGGATGGAAGGCATTATAATTTCAATATCGCTTTAGCACTCTTTGGCAAAATAGCTTCCTAAATCCATTTGAACTGGCAATATTTTGCATTTTATATCTGCTTTCTATAGCATAATGGTTTTGTGGAGTTTTTTGTACCATTGTTTGTCAACAAGTGGGTATAAATGTCCTTGTTGAAAGTAACTTGAAAAAAAAAGAAACAAAAGAAGAACATTACTAAAATGATTGAATTAAAATTCTAAGACTTCTTTCCTGAAATTAAAGTAAGAATACAAGGGCAGGTATTCGATATAATTATTAACTGTGGTTTATATTTTAGCTTAATCCCTCTCTTTCCTCCACCCTCAGATTCAGAATATTGATGAGAAAATATAGAGAATATAGGACTATAGACAGGAAAAAGTTTTGTTGTGTAGAATGGGATTTACATTTTATTACTTGGTAATTGTTTCTAGCTTTAACCAAACATAAAATGGATGTCAACTATTCATAGGTAATCTGCAGTTCTTAATCTAAATGCAAGGTTAGTGGTAAAACAAATTGTGGGCAAAGGGGTATGGCTACGGTGGCCATTCTGGTTAGTCTTCATGCATTGTCAGTGTTTTCCTTCCACTACTTTATTTTTTAAAAATATACATATAAAAAAACGGTGTAAACTGAAGTGATGAGAAAGGAAAACACTCAGTAGTCTTTCCATCGAAATTTAAATATGCATTATTGAAGTGCTGGTACTTTGTAATTCTTGACAATATTCATCAGAATAAGTGAAGATTGATCTAGTGCCCAATGTAAGTTTGTTTCAGGAAATTGGAAAGATGAAAAATGCCCACTTAACACATGCACTGAAGTGCTAATTTTAGTCAAGTTCTGCTGGTTTCATAAAGCTGAAGTCACATTTTCACATCAACATTCAATGAACATACATAACTAATGAGTAAAAATGTTATTTCTATTAAAGATTCTTAATAAACCATAAAGAGTAGATTGGAAAAATGATGGTTGTTCAATCTTAGCATAAATAAAGGAAAAGCATGAGAAAATTAATCTAATAATCTTTATAGTGACAAATCAATTTTTTAAAACAAATTTGTAGGAAGAAAAGCCAGTATTTTGCTGATAAGCTGCAATTTTCTGCTTAATAATTATCTTTCAGGGAACAGTCACATTTTATTAAAATGACTAATTAACTCACTGTACTGGTGTGCTAATAGTGAAGGAAGAACAATAAATGAATATTGATAGTATGAGTTTTTAATAAGACAAAAAAAATTAAATAACAATGTGTTCCCCATATTCCATAACAGTAATTTAAATGCAAATGTACAATACAAAAATTATCCCCATTCTCACCTACACAGACAGAATATGCATTCTGTCAAAGGACATTTTTATTCAGGAACAAGCCTGAGAATAGAGACAAGCTAATAGGGAGATATCAGTTGTTAAAACACAGTTGATCAGTTCAGCGGGGCGAGATCTCAGGCAGGGTTATCCTCCTTGAAGTGAGATTTCAAAAGCAGTAATCTCCAACAATCTAATTTCCTGAGTTCTATGCTTCTCAACAATTGCAAAACCCACTTGTCATTTGGAGCAAAACTGGGAGTACAGATTTTTGGAGAACAAAAAATGTTTTCTCTAGGAATGTAATAGATGGATATGGTATAGGACTAATTGAGGTCTCATTGCTACCAACTGCACTTCTCTCACATAATATTCAGAACTTTTGCTTTACTTAATGGGCAATACATAGTGCTCAGGGGGACTATGATGCGCTAGGTTTTACCTCTTATATTTTTCAAATTCTGTATTGCCTAATATATAAATCTGAGGTGCTTTGTAGCCTTGTTAGCTGCTGTTCTCTCAAGCTAAGATAGACATAACAAAATCTCTCTGGGCCCGCTCTTCAAGGACACCCAGACTGTCCAGGCCCAAAGCACCTAAAGCAGGGGAGGGAGGAGAAGGGGTGAGCTGGGGGGAAACTGCATCATTAGCTAAAGTTTTAATTGGTGAATTTATGCTGATATGCAAATAGACCAAACCTATAAAGGTGTGGAAACTCGTGACTGGTGGTCCATCTTGGGAGTCCTCCTTGGGGTCCATCTTGGGGTCCAGCTTGGCGCCTTTGGCTCCCCGGGTGCACCTTTGAAGGTCTTTCAAATAAATACCTACATTTATTCCCTTATTCCTGTCTAGTCTCTGCTTCTAGGGAGCCTCTCAAGGTATCAGCTACATGGAACATAAAGTAATAGCAGGAAACTCAGGCTAATGGAAATTTTTGCCGAGAAAGAGACCATGGAATAAATAGTAAATTAAAAGTAAATTGGGGATTTCAATAAGTCAGTATTTTCCCATGTCTAGTCAGACTTTGGTTAATCATGTGCACAAACTGACCTGAATTTTTGTAGTTAAATAAGAGCTCATATTAAAGAGGAAGGTTAGAGTTTCGTGTTGATTCAAGGCATATGTTAATGAAAAATTGGAATCAGTTTATACATTGTTTCAAGCAAGCAATATGCAATCTTGGAACAGCCCTTACCTTCTATAGAGAAAGACCTGACATCCACATTTTACACCCAGCTAGATATTTGAACACTACTATCATATTTATAGCTTGATAACCTTACTTTGCTTTGGCATTTCTTATTTATAACTATGCAGTCCTCTAAATAATTCATACTGAATATTTGCACTTGCAAAGTGGAGAAAATTGAAAGACTGTGAAAGAAAAACTTTTTTCTAGTACCTTCCAACTATGCTTAGAGAATGATGAAGGGGAAAACAGATACCAAACTGACATTTGGACATATTAGTAGATGCAGTGCTACATTTTTTATCAATAAGAGATTTAATCCCACTGCATCAGTTGTGTCATTTCAAAGGTTGCTAACAAATAGCTTTCCAGTATGGAAATCTAGTAGGGAAGCACTTGCATCAGAAGGTGAGCAAAATACAAATAAATATTATCTATGGAATTTTTCGGATGATGCTTTAAGTTTCTACTCTTATTATTATTTTTACCATTATTCTGATTTTTTTATTGAAGAAGTGTCCCGAATGCACTTTCATTCTCACATCATGTCATCTTTCTAGTTGAGAAGAACCCTTTTTCTTTTCTTTTGTGTCATTTTATTTCTCTTGCTCTTGCTCCTCTCTGATTAGAGTAGCCACAAACCTGAAAATTGTGTTTTTTCCGTGTGATTTGAAGCAAGAATTGGTAAAGGGACTTTCAGCCTGAATTTATAATGGGATTTATAACAACCAGTTTCTTCACAATGTTGCATTTTACTATACCAGTTATAGCTAAAAGTACTGAGAAATTATTCCTGTCAAAATTAGAATAAAAAAAATGAATCTTAAAATTACAGAAAGTAAAGAAAGCAACGATTAGGTTTTCAAAAGAAACTGTAACCCAAGACTAGGTCAAACTGTGCATCAAATTCTGTTTGAAATCTTAAGACTTAGTGGCTGTAGTCTATTTCCATAAAAACAGCAAGTGAACAAGAATAAAAACAAACTCATTTATCCATAATATCTGGTTTTTGGGTTTTTTTGCTGTTTTTTTTTTTTTTTTAAAAATAAAGCATAGTTTTGTACAAAGAACAATTAGTGGCACAACTATAGCATATTAAATTTATTTTTAAAAAATAATATTAAAAAGCCTTTCTATCTCAAGTTTATTAGGCAATCACAGTGTAGTTGTATGAAGTGCATTTCTTAGTAGCCCAACAATTGATTTAAGAGAACAGTCCATTTTCTGAAATATGAGAGCAAACAGGGGTTGAAATTTCACAATTATACAAAAACCTAGGGCATGATGACACATTAGGATGTGAAATAGCTGTCAAAGTTTTCTAAAACTAATACTCTCCAAGTTTCCTCAAACTAATATATCTCCTGTGTCCTCATATAAATAATATTCAATGGTAGACGAGAAGTGATTTGAATATATGAGGAACTGATATATGTATATGACCATGAAGGGTAGATATTCACAAAAACCAATATAAGTCAATAACACTACCATCCCTAACCTTCCTTGATGTAAACCAAGTGGTCAGGAGGGAACAGAAGGCTAACTTTGGTTGTCACCTTGGTATTATACTCTTTTTCTCTCATTTTACTTTTAAGTGATTCCCTTTTTCCAAGCTTGTTTGGCTGGAATAAAGGTATAATCTGTCACTACGTCTCAGTTCCCTGGAAGGTGTCTCTGCCCAGGGCAGGGAAGTTGAAGCTGGATGATCTTTAAGATTCCTCCTGATCCAAACCATTCTGTGATTCTACAATGTTTCTTTTTCTCTCTATGATTTGAATGAGATCCTTTCCTTAGGTAACGACCATGCTAGTGCACATTAATAGGTAGAGATTGCAAACCACCTTTCAAGTATGTCTGAAATTTGCAGGTCTTTAGCAAAGCAGTTTAAGATAATAATACCCTTGACAAAATTGCAAAAATAATTTGGTCTTTAACCTGACACCTGTCTTCTAACCTATTTTCTAGGAACATTTTGGTGACAATATAGTGTACAGAAAGAATTTGTTTAATTGATCAGTGTGCAAGCACGTAGAAACAAGTATTTGCCTACATACACTTACAAATATTTTTAGTTTTAAAAATTAAGTATAGTAATGATGCAGTAGGTTTAACAGCAGCCATATAAATTCAGAACAGAGCTGCTATGGCTGAACTTTTAGGGGAAATTGTCTTTTTCAGTGTGTCCTGAAAGTTGACAAATCCCAGTTCACCCAGATCAAGGCAAGAATACAAAAATAGAGGGCTGCTAAGAAAGAGTAATATTAGCTCATTCCTATCTCTCAAACTCTCTTCCCTTCAATCTCTCTCCCCTCCCATCACTCTCCTCTCACTCACTCTCTCTTCTTCTTCCCCACTCTGTCTTTCCCTCTTTTCATTTTTTAATTTTTTTAATAGCATGGATTACCAGCTTCAGTACTAGTTGTTTTTCAGCTACGGCAGCAACAGGGAAATCAGATTATAGACCACAGGGTCTACCTACTTCAGCTGAATTATCACTGTTTATGTAAAGCTCATGCAGACCTCAGAACAGTGACCCATGCAGTCTGGTTGGAATGGTTGACCATTGAAATTTATTACACCTTGCCTGGGCCTTATAAGTGCCATGTGTCTTTCCCATAAAAGCCAAAGGATGTATATTTTTTGTTAAGCACAAATGCAAAAGGAACACATTTCGTGTTATTAAAACCCCAAAACTCCAGTGAGGCTTTCAAATATGAGATCCATTAGATAAAGATTTAGGTCTATGCTGTGAACATGACTAAGACATATATCTAAGAAAACACTCTGTGTACAAATAATGATTTTGACTTTGGTATATGAAACTATACTGGAGAAGGTGATTTTTAAAAATAGCATTAAAAAGTGTACAAAAATATTTGACATATTATGAACAATGTAAGTTAGAAATTTGAAAGAATTTTAAGAAGTTAAGAAGAAAGAATTTGTCGGAGTAATATTTTCCTGTCTGGAGGAAATAATTTAAACAGGTTATTCCCTTTTTAGTAGCAGCAAATGGTATTCTTCTTTTCGGTATGAATAATGTCCAAAGCTACTGATATTACTTCTACTAGAATTTTTCAAAAACAGTTAACTAAAAATGTTTTTCTTTACAATTTAATAGTATTTGTAAAAAATTATGGGGTTTGCAAGTAAGAAAACTTTCATTCCAGCATCTAGAAAGGTTTTTCTTAAGAGACTAAGCAAATTCCATCATCTAGAGCCTATATATTTTTCTTGGATAAATTATTCTTAGCCAAAACTTCTAGAAGCTTGGGACTTAGAACAATTACATAAGCGTGGAAAATAATCCAAGTAATAGCAGGTAGTACTTATGTGTATCTTGTCTATTTAGATCTTGCCCCTTGTAATTCGGCATGAGATCTGGATTTGTCTCAGGAGCTAATGAAGGGAAAATAGTTTGGCAGGAATGTGTCTGTATGACACGTATTGCTTATTTTTACCACAAAGAATTGAAGCACCGTTTTTATTTCTTGCCTGCAGTATTTTCCACAGCACTGTTGACTACTCCTGATTATCCTAGATTGGCTGACTGAAATGAGATATTTATTTGCTCGTTGGCTCAGAACCTTCAGCAGTATTTTGCATCTCTGAAATTGGCATTAATATTGCCCACTGGCTTTGATAATTAAATTGTACACCTGTTCAAAAATAAGCACCAGATTGTTAATGATTCTTGGCCATCGCACCGCCGGTCGTTTTCCAACAATATTTCTCTTCAAATTATCAGAACGTTTTTGTATTCCTCTAATTGTGACATTAATTATTCCAAGTCTTCCATGGCAATACATGGGTAAAACCATAACAGCAGTATTCTAAATCAATAACACTCAAGCTGAAGTGGGGAACCTGCTGAAATGAGGGTCATTATTATTAAGGGTTTCTTTAATTTATCAGCTCATAATTTCTCTTAATAAGACATATTTCATTTTGATTATTTCTACAAAGATGCAACAACTCTACATATAACTAAATCACTGAAGATTAAGTAGTTTTAGCAAATTGAAATCTATCATATCAAATTCTCTGAAAAAATTATTTATTATATTTAAAATTTCATGTTACTGAGTAACCATGAGGAGAATAAAGGAGGCAGAGAATAATGAAGAATAAACCATCCCACCTATAAATTTTATTGTCTGATACCTTTTTTTAAGTAATAGAGGTGATGATACACTATCACTGTTTACAAGTTAGAGTTTTATGAATAACCCTTTCTTGCAAATTCCTTTTCTAAATATGTTATTGCAAGATTGATGAGCTTTGTGTTTCATGTAGAACCTTTCTACCAGGTCAAGGCTTCATTTCACGAAGGGATTGTTGATAAACAAAGTACAAAAGGCACTAATACAGTTATTAAAGCCTTTCCTTTTCACATTATCACAGTCTGATTCATACATTTCTAGAGACCACGAGGGTAGAAAGAAGAATCATGAGGTACTTCCTGAGTACTATACAAAAAAGCGTGTTATCTTTTGTTGTCATTCACTTTGCAAATCTGAGTTCCTTCTAGAGTTGAAGTTTGGCTTCTCAAGGATTGGTCTATTTTTAATTTTTTTATGGCACCTTGCATAAAATAGAATGAATATTTGCTTACTTGTAAACACAATTCCAACTTTCTTCACAGCTGATTTTTTACCTGATTACTTGTGGTCTGTACAATCACTGGAATATGAACTATTTTGCTCTCCATAGCATCTCCTCCTGCTCAGTTGTGTCCCAGTTGCTGGGCTTCCCAGACCTAGAAGCAAAGATAGGGCAGCATGTAAGTGTGCCTGTCTGTTCCAAAGTGCCATCTGTGCAGTGCTCTCAAGTTGGTTTACTGCACCTGGCAGCACTTCTGCTTTTCCTGGGCTGTGCCTTATTCTCACCTTGTGGAGCTGGAATGTCACTAGCTGGCTCTGCAGACAGATGAGCATTACATTCAGTAGGGTCATCTCCATTATGCATTTTAACAGCTCCTGCTCAGACTGCACATCTGCTGTATGGCCAAAGGCAAATTGATGAAGCACTCCATGGAAGGTATCATAACCAGTAATTCCTTCTCCATCTCCTATCCCTTTTGATATGTGCTGCCTGGCTCCTGCTGTTATACAGAGTACCAAGGAGAATTGACCTGTTCCAGGGGTGGTCTCACTGCTTTCTCCATACATTAAGGCCCCTGAGTTCTTATCTTTTATTCTGATTCGGTTTGTACTACATTTCTCGAGGTTCTGTGTGCTTCAAATTAATGTGAATGAAGAAAAGAAAATTATTGTTTTTGACAATATGCATCATTAGACTATATTCACGTCTGTAGCCAAGAGATTTACACCATTAACTGGCACATAACTTTGCATGTCTCCATAATGTTCCCAGAGAGTCAGTGTTTTAAAGGAAGACTTATGTGGTTGTATGCTGTACTCATCCAAATCTTGTATTGTCCAAACTTTGTTCTTGGTTTGGAAATACATCTTTAAAAGCATTCAGAGGTGCCCTCCCAGTGTTTCTTATATGCTTTGTTAATTTTCCGTTCTTCTTTGTTTTGACTTTCCCTAGAGTGACCACTGACTCAAAGTTTCATGTCCCACTGTGTAATAGCATGAAAATGTTTTGTTAATAAAACTAAATGGGTTTCATTTTTAAAGACAAAACCAGTTTGAATAGATTTGTGAATACAACTAGCATTTCAGAACTGTCTTACATCTCCTCCAGTATTTTCCCTTCTGTAGTATGGGATCCTCTTGTCTTTTATTTAATCTACAGGCAGACTGGTATCACCTGTGACAGCAAAATAATGTCCACACCATCTCCAAAGATCTAGCCTGAAATAAAACTGAGAGAATAGCCCTTCCTTCTTCCCATTACAGGCAAAAGAAAAGAAAGTATATAAAGGAAAATGAGTATTCCCAATCTTGTAATTAGAAAAGCCAAGCTCAAAGAAGTATCAAAATATTAGTCCAATGTAGTGAGGCCATAGTGAAATTTTCTGAAACCCATTATAAAGTAATTTAAATCTGTTTTCTGACAGTGGTGTGTCATTTTAATGATCTTAGGTAGCAGTTTTAGAAGCTATCACATTTCTATCCAGAGAAAAAAATAAAATTTTGAGGTTTGTTACTATGTCGAATTTTATCAGCTTATGTGATAGCTGTTGTCATTTACAGCACAGCAACCATGAATGACAGTAGTACAGAGCTGTTGAAGTATCTGCATTAAAAGAACAGCCAGAAGCAGCTGGAGAAACAGGATGGACTGGCAGCATATTTCAACATGTGTCTGTTCAACAGAGGATAAAATGAATGACAAGAAAAGAGTATCACCAAGAATATGGAAAACCTTCTCAAAAACAAAACACCAGGATTAGGAATTGAGTTCCTGGCATCTTTAGCTAACCTCTGTTGCAAATCATTAGGAAGTGCCTTTCAAGCCTGTGGCACCACTTGTACTAATGTGTACAATTTCAAATGCATTAAGGCTAAAAAGAGATTGGAAACTTGCATGGATAAAAAGACAGAGTCAGCATACATAAACAAATAATGGAAAGGATTTATAAAACTCTTAAATCTGAGATTAAGGCAAAAAGTAAATATTTTTTATTAAACAAATAGATTACTTGATTATTTCCAATCAGGCTTTAGTAGAATTCATATATATATATATAATACGGCTGCTACTCTCTGAGGATTGTAAGGAATCTTCACACTAAAATTATACTGGGTTGATCAACATAGACATCTGGTATAGCTATTGTAATGTCCAAAGAAGGCTGTATTTTCAAACACAAAATCATTTTGGAGGCAAACAAGTGACATGGCTACATCTCCTTGTAAGTCAAGATACTCATAGGGCAGCTCCTTTTGTTTACACGATGTATACACTAAGTAATGGAAAATATGGAAAGGAATAAGTAATGGAAAATATATACTAAGTAATGGAAAATTGAAAAATTTAAGAGATGTTTCAAAAAATCTTCATTCTGTTTTGGATATTACTGGAATTCAATTAAGGTTTTCGAAATTTTTTTAAAAATGTCTTTATCAAAAGTAAAACCTTTTCAGGTATTTCAGTCATACCTTTCACTACATTTGTAGTGAAAACCTGAAATAACAAGGGAGGTGATATTTTTAAGTTCATTTAGTCTTCAGGGGACTTGAAGCTTTTATTTGAATTCTTGAACAGGAGAGTTTATTCAGTGTATTTATTTTTGGTTCATTTTTAACTCAGTGTTGTTTCTAATGTTTTAGAAGGTGAGTATCCCACTTCTCCCTCCCTCCTTGCCACTCTGAGGGCTCCTGAGCTCTGGCACAGGATCCTGCCTTTGCTATCATCTGTTTCTTTTTTTCTCTGTGCGGTGGGGACAGAATTAGTGTCAGTAAATTCAGCCCAAAAAGGAATTAATTCTGTGAAACAGTCAGCAGGTTGTAGAGTTAATTGTGGCAGTGGACCCCACTGATGGTGGTACTAAAAGCCCTCCTGTTTTAATTGATTAAAATTAAATTTTGGATAAATCAGGTGAAACACAGTAAAATCCATACCATTTGATAATTCCTTCTACAGACGTGGTGCTCATGTTAAACCTGAGAAATGGCATTTTAATATAGAGGTTAACTTAATTTTTTGAATATATATATATAAAGATAATGGGAAAATAGCTAATATGATAAGGCATGTAATTTTAAAAAATATAAAATACTACAAATTTTAGAAAAATTTTTTAAAAATTTTGCAATTCTATAATGAATCTCAAAATAGGTGAAGAATAACCTGTGTAATTTTCCAGGAAAAAAGATTTACGTCCCTACAGATTTGTATATTTTCTTCTAGTCAATTCTCTAGTTTGAGAGATTAAGCTGATATCTATGAGTTTTGTTAATTTAAGTTGCTACAAAAGCATAATTATCAGCAAATAAAACTTAGTGAAAAAGGAAACTCAAATCATGCTGCACTTTTTCCCCTACACCATTTGCTCTTCCTCAAATGAATGATGTCATTTTTATTGAACTAGTTTTGATTTGGAGCAAGAGTAGTTGACAAATTAGTACTACAAAACTGTATGAGCAAATTTTTCAGCCCCATTTGATTTAGACTTCGCATTCTTTGCTCACGTGTTCTTTTAAATTCTTTTTGTAAAGCTATTCATCTACTGTGTTTCCCATTTACTTAAAGACATAAGGCAATGACAAAAAAGATTGAAAAAAAATAAACAACAGCAAAATATTTCCAAATTAATTGGAGTGGTAACCAGAGGCACAAAATACAGATTTTTTCTTTTTAATATTATATTGCAGAATGTAGTATAATATACATTTGCCTGTAGAATTTGCTCAACAAGAAAATTCTGGTCTTTACCCTTCAAAATCAATTAATCTTTCTTGAAATACAAGAACCAACATTTCTGTTGTCTCGATTCTTCCCACTGTAATTTTAATAGTATAGCACATAAGTATGGTGCTTCACACCATGGAAAGAATGTGATAACTTCATGTCTTGTTCTGTGGCTTACAAGGGAAGAATGACAACATTTTAGCTCCTGTATTTACTTTAGACTTTAAGCCAGAGGAGGACTTGGTGGCTATTAAGAAACCTGCAGCTCTCTGAAATTGATGAAAAATGCAGCTGTGCAATGGATACAACTTTACTTCTGTGTTTAGAAGGTTTGAAAGAGACTGCGGACATCTGTAAACCAGCTCTCATAAATGTTAAAAATCTCTGCTCCAGCACAGTAGCGTGCATGTACAGCTTGTAAACAACAGGAGACACCAATCTTGATTAGCCAAATATTGAATGGATCAGAATCTCATGAAGTAGACTCTTCTATTTGCACAGATCCTATGCAGATCATGAAAAAAAAAAAAACAAAAAAAACCAAAAAAACCCAAAAAAAGACATACTATATGGCTTTGCTTAAAAACAGCTTATGTTTATACCAATCTTTGTACCTGGATATGATGATGATGATGATGATGGAGATGATAATAATAATAGCAATTAAAAACCTTCATCTTATTATGTTGTACATTTGACGAACTTCCACAGCAGAGCATTACACTGACTGGGAAGGCCTGGAGCTATATGTGCATGTGTCTCTGTGAGTGTATACAGCTATATAAATCCCTGATAGGGACTTTGCAGCCTCCAGGAAAACACACTTATTTGCTTACCTTAAAATAATACTTGAGTTTAAACTTTTTGACTCACAGTGCTTTAGAGTAGAGACTTTAAATCAGGTAAATTGATTGTTCTGCCATCAGATAAACGCTTTTTGCCTTCCCTGTGATAATGTGGAATATTCTGACGAAGCCTTCAGAAATCAATACCCTGCATTGGAGACTCATTAAGAGTTTTGAAGCAAAATGCTTCATTGCTTTTCAGTCTACCTGGTGTACATCGATTCTGAATCATGAGATAATATAATATTTGTTGGAAGTTCTTCTTCCACCAGCAGAGAACATGTGGAATGTGGAGTGTTTTGAGGCAGGTTCTGTTCTGTGTATGCAGCACTCCCCCTCTGACACCCACATCCCATGGAACAGAAGTGTGGCTGAGATGGGCAAAGGTCAGCAGGACTGGGCTTGACATGATGCACAGTGGGGCAGAGGTAAAATAGGAAGGGCAAATATAAAGAGTATCAGATAGTAGGGGAAGGGACAGAGGGAGATTAGAAGCAGAAAGGGTGATTAACAGGGCAGGTGTGAATAGGGATGCAATTCTCAACCATGCATGTAAGACTATATTTTAAATAAAATTTAGGTCCACCAAAAAGTTGTGGGTCACAGTTCTTCAACTTTTAGCTTAGGAGATGTGTGATTTTGCAACCATACACTTGCATGGACTATGTAGCAAGAGGCAAGAGAAGAGCCTACCCACAAGTCTTACCTTTCCATCATACATTTCCTCCACAATTTGAATTTTTCATTTGCCCTGTCCCCAGTGGAGGATAAATTCTGAAGTTCTGTACCACTTCTATCCACCAAAAAAGGCTGTCTTTCTGCCAGTAACAATATGTTTTCCAAGAGTAAGGGAGGAGGAGAAGGCAGACTTAATGTTTCAGAATGACATATCTGACTAAACAGATCAATATCTCCATCTTTATTGAATAAAATGAACTTTTTCTTTAAGTAGGATTGAAAGAAATAAAGTAAGGTTTTTTTCTGTATCAAGGGATTTCCTAACCTCTAGTCTGTGATCTTACAAGACAGCTATCCAGTGTAACTCAGTTCTTTGTTGAAAGGATATGAGTTAACTCCATGGAAGAACAGTATGAAGAGAAAATATAAAATTTTCATTTCTTAAAATGAAATTTGGCATCTGGGAATAAGGTTCCAGGTTTCAGACTATATGAAAAATGAATTATTCAGATGCTTACAGGGGCAATAGTCTTATTTGATCTAGTTTAACCTTCTTTCACTGAGAACTTGCCTTCCCAAACAGCCATCAAATATTCAGCCAATATTCAGATACTAATTACAATGAGTTTGCTTTTTTTTCCATTTTTTGTGTTTACTGCATAAAAGCTTTCAATGAGGGTTTGATCATATTTAGATATTTGCACACATAGGAACTAAAAAAAAGTTTAATTAAAAATTATATAATTTATTAGCTCACCAACAGCATTGAGCAACAAACATTTAGAATAAGTATTGTAGTAATAATTTAAATAACTCGTCCTTCTAAAAATAAAAATGTATTTAAGCAGATTCAGGGAGTGACAAAAGGTGAAGGTTTCAATTACATACAGCTAGATACTTGGGACTTGGAACAGGCAAAGCTAAAAGAAGTAAAATATGATTGGTGTGCATGCTACAGCAGTATACCCTGCAGGAGCAGTAAATTATGGCTACAAATGAATACATTGTAACATCAGCAAAGTTGCTAAATTTTTATGCTTGTATCAAATACAAAGTGGAATTTTATTTGAAAGTTGGCTTTCAAGGAGGATTTTTTTTCCCCTTAGCAAAGGTGTGAAGAATTGCTTTTGGTGCTGTTGCCTCGGCAGTGGAGATATTAAGTACCTTGAAAGGATATAAAGTTGGGTTTGTTTTGTTTTTTTTTTAATGGATATATTCATTTTTCGTAGTGGAGGTGGCAATTCAAACAACTGCGAATCGGTGGGTCTTGGGAAATGAGTCACCTCAAGGGGACTGATTCATTCTAAACTTCTAGCACCATAACAACTCTTCCTCTAATCTAGAGCTTAAATTATTCACACTTTTGATATACCAAATTGGCAGCCAGGAATCACAAGGATACTATTTCAATGAATGTGAGATATTACACTGTCTTGTGCAAAATGCATGTGGGAAAAGAATACTGAGCGATATATAAGTCTTGTAAAGACAAGATCTTGCGTACTTCTTCTACCACTTCAAAAATTCCAGGCAAAAGACAAATTGTACAGCATCCTTAAGCAATTAGCTTCTTCAAAATAGGGAAATACTAACATTTTTTCTCTGTAGCTTTAGAATCAGTCTTCCAGAGAATTTAAACTCATAATTACATTTATTTTCTATGCCCTTCATTCTCAAATTGAATGTGTGTTCTAAACTGACATCAGCAATGAATTTATTTCATGACATGTTTACTAAGACCTTGAATGACTTGTTTTCATTCGTAAGTCTATGAGAAATTTTCTGTCAGATGCAGATGGAAAAATCCCCAGGTCTTTAATTCAATTAAGATATCAACAAAGGAAATGAAATGGTAAATTTTTATTCTTTTTAACTTATTCTATATTTTTAATTTAATTAGAAAGTGCCTCAGCTAAGTTGCTGATCTTTGTGAATGCTTTCACCTATACGTTTTTGAAAATTAGAAATACATTTGTGCTAAATATTTTTGTATGAGATTTCTACCATTTAGAAATGCATTTGGGTTTTGAGCAGGCATTTACTAAGATACTCCTGTGTTGTTTGCATGCATGCATATCTAAAAATTTCTCCTTATCACTAACTTTTAGTTTTCTGATATTCAACAGAACCTCCACAGAAGCAAATGTAAGGAGACAGTGGAAGGTGCATATTTATGAACATTTAGAGGAAGATAACAGAAAGAGAGTTTCCATGTTGTTTGAGTTGGTTACACCATAATAATGTTTGCCCTCTCTATTAAATTGGAAAGCCAAACAAGAGTCTTTGGTCAATGACCTGCTGAAACTACAGCTTGCTTGTCTACACTTAGCCCTCTCATAGGAAGTTTTAAAGCATTAAAAGTTGCTAAACTCTTTGTGTTAGTGATTTAATGTCAGCAGAGAAGTAAATTTCAATACTAGAAAAAAAGATTTAGTAATCCAATAACCCATGTCCTTTTTTATTTTTTTCATTGTGTCTGAAAATGTTGTAATGTCCACAGCATCAACCACGTTGCTTCTAAAGGTTTAGAAAAGTTCAGTATATGAGTATATTTTTTTGCTATGCTAATTACCTTAAATATCAGCAGAATACATATTATTATCTACTTATCTTAAAGGTTCTTTGCCTTACAATATATTCTTTTGGATTTTGTGTCTGAACTAAATATCCACCCCAGTGAGAATTGTCTTTTGACATAACTCTATAAGTGTTCCAAAAAGAAAAACTCAACATATGATTTCATGAGCAAGATAAATCCTTTCTATTTCAATTTATTATTTAGAAATTATTAGGCCACTAGTGGAGCAAGAGTTTGGCTAAATCACTTACATTTTTTAAGGCAACAAACAATTAGATTTCAGTATGTGAATATGTGATTTTTTTTTTCCTAATCTTTTTAATGTTGGCAATAACACATTTTCCTTCAATAGTATTGAAGTCATATATACAGTAGAGATAACCACTCTATTAATCTGAAAGCTAAACTGAAGTACTGGATGACTTTCTTAAATATAGACTGCCACCATGAATGTTCTTGAAATGAGTCGATCTTTCCTGAAATTGTTCTGTCACTAAACAAAAATACCACTTTTAGAATAATTATTACAATTATTAGCTTGTAATTAAACAGCAAACTGCTTTCCTGCAGATAGTTGTCGTGGACTGGAGCTGAAATTAACTGACAGCTTTTTAGTCCAATTACGCTTCTGCGATTTTGCATATTTAAACTTGGAGGCGTGAAAGGCTGCGCTCTCTGGCATTCCAGCGCGGGAGGAGGAGGTGGGGGAGGGGGAGAATGGCTCCGGGCCCGGCTTCTCAGGAGCCGGGCCGGGCCCCCCCTNTTTCTATTTCAATTTATTATTTAGAAATTATTAGGCCACTAGTGGAGCAAGAGGTTGGCTAAATCACTTACATTTTTTAAGGCAACAAACAATTAGATTTCATTATGTGAATATGTGATGGTTTTTTTCCTAATCTTTTTAATGTTGGCAATAACACATTTTCCTTCAATAGTATTGAAGTCATATATACAGTAGAGATAACCACTCTATTAATCTGAAAGCTAAACTGAAGTACTGGATGACTTTCTTAAATATAGACTGCCGCCATGAATGTTCTTGAAATGAGTCGATCTTTCCTGAAATTGTTCTGTCACTAAACAAAAATACCACTTTTAGAATAATTATTACAATTATTAGATTGTAATTAAACAGCAAACTGCTTTCCTGCAGATAGTAAATATCATGGTCTTGAAATGTGATTCTACATAAGTTTTTTTAAAGAGCCATAAAAGTTGCAAAACATTTTTAAAAGAAACACACTTCTTTTTACATCTGATTTTAAATTTCAACTTTTCTGGATCGATGAGAGTAAGTGGGTGACTTTATGCTGAAAGGTATAAATGTGTATCATGGCTGAGATTAGCTAATATTCTTCAGCAAGAATTTTAAAACATTTTCTGTAGTCAACTGTGCATTTTCTGGTTCTTAAAGATTGTTCAAAAGATAATTTGTCATGACAGTTTCTGTGTCAGCAGCTTTTTTCTTTATTCCTGAGAGTTTTAATTAAATCTTCTAGCTGTGCTTATCACTGCTTAGCACATATTTCAGTTATGCTTTATTCTCGAGACCAGAAGAATCACTTTCTTCTAGTTTTCACATAGCAATGTGAAGAATTTTTATGATATAGCTTTATTCAACAACATTTCCAAAAAGTTAAAGCTTACATTACATGCACTTTTTTTAGGGTAGCACGTTTGTCATCCATCAGCTCTGTACTCGAAAGCCTCCTGCCATGGTTTGCATTTACTGTCACTTGCAAAAAAATGTTAGTATATGTTACTCATTTTTCTTCAAAGAAATTCCTGAGATGCTTTTAAGGAATGGATTTTGTCTGCTTGCCCACACTGGAGGTGTGTTTGAAGACACAGAAGCAAACAAAAAACATGGATGATTTTTGAAGCATCATTACAGATCTGTAGTGACCACCATTAAAATTCTATGATAAGTCTCACACAACACAACCTACAATTTTTGAGAAAATTCCCCAGGGTCTGGCATCATCCCATCACAGCAGTAGCTGGACTGAAGTTACTTTTCAGTAAAACTTCTTTATTTGCAATCACTAGACTAAACATAAGCAAATTATACAATCAAAATTTAGAATTTGAGGAAGTACAGATTTTTAATATTTAAGCAAAACTATTTACTTGACACACACAGATCAATTTTCGATTATATGGTATTTCATCTTAGAAATCAATTGGTAAATATATATATATATATTGCACTGTAGTTTTAAATAGGTAAGTTTGTGGTTTGATATCTAAATGAAAAGTTAATGCTTCTACCCAGAACTGATCTACCAAAAAGCTTGCAATTTGTTGCAAATTATATGACTTCAGAATAATCAAAAAATTAACATATATATTCAAAACAAATGGATGAAATAGATAAAAAAGATAATGTAGAAAGTAGAATAAAAGAGGAACATTAATTAAAAAGTGATGTATGACCAAGTGCTGGGATTTATAGTAAAGCAGGTGGTCATAAATCTCAGGAGTACCATGTAAGATTCCAGGAAAATCAAAATCAAGGACTCCTCAGTCAGAGCTGGCATCTTTTAAGCCTTTTCTTCTACTAAATTGTTCAATTGCTTTCTGACCCCCTGTAAAGCTTTTAAAACAGCCTACTACAAGATTTCTCAAGACTTGTGTTCTGTTAAAATTTATTCAATATTGATAGAGGTTGTGACCTGTTCCAATTCACTCCATGATATGCATCCTGAATTTTGCTTAGTCACCTCTGCTGTTCAAGCCAGACCAGACAGGTCTTTACATGTTTATGGTTCTTGGTCTGGCATGACTTCTTGTCAGATACACTAAATATTGTATTCAGTATTCATCATGTGGTCATTTTATTGGATTAATACAGTGGCATAATTATTGCGTGCTCCAGTTCTTTTCTAGCAGTTCACTCTTTTTTGTTTATGGAACTTCACTCTTCCAGAGCATTGTTACAGTATCTTATCACTTTCCGAATTCTGCGTAATGAACAATTTTTTTTCTTTCAAAGAAGAGAGCAACATGCTCTCACTGAAAAAGCAATGGGATAACTAAAAAAAAGCTATTAGTTTTACGAGTGGAATAATTCAGAAGTTTTCAACTTCAACTCCTGCTAATTTAGATTGTTTAGAATCTACTTGTCTATAACTAATCAGAAGTTAGCTATTTCTTTATGACTTTTTTCTTCTTTTTTTTGAATGCTGATGGTCTGATGACGCCTTTCACTGAATTGATCTCGCTGTCATTTCACCGATTTCAAACTTCCATCTTTAGAGATCCTGAATGATGATGTGCAAAATTGTTTATTAAGGCTATAACTCCAAATACTGCACTTTTTACTCTTTTTAGGCAGAGATATAGCAATGTCTTTTTCTATATCCATCATGGTGTGCCTTACAAAAAAAAAAAAAAAAGATTTTGCTACCATAATTAAAAGAAACAAGCAAGGATGGTCTGTCAGCATTTGTGAGGCTTATAGGCTTGTTTTTCTTTACTATTACATGCAAAATATCTGACAGTTATTTATTTTTTCATTGTTGTTGTCCTTCAGCTGTGTTCCAAAATTTAGAAAATTATGGAAAAGAGAAGATAAAGCACTCTAATATTCTTATGGTTTTAGATTCATAACTGAAGTCTGTTTTTCCCCCAGACATAAGATTTAAGTAAAACAGTATCTCACACTTGGAGAATGCAAATGTATTCCTCTTAGAGGCACTTTAAGTGCTTCATTCTGAAGACGACACTGCCACTGAAGAGCTTCTTTCCCTTCCCAGTACAGTTGCACTTGTCATAAAAAATTCCCAAGTGATAGTTGTGCCAAACTGAAAGATTGCAAAGTTAAAGCTGAGCTAAGATTATTCACATTCTTTGTATGTTGTTTCTAAATTTCTAGGTTATAAGGAGGGAAAACTTAGGAAAACTTAGAAATTCTTACTAATACTAAAAGAGTTGTTCCACAGAAATAATTTATGTATGCTCAGAATTTGTATTAGTTTTGTGAAAATAGCTCTATAAATGTTAGAGATTCATCAGCACTGAGCTGCCAGCTTTCACAATTTTCAGGGTGTCTTGGGATGACTTTATGATGTGTATCCCCTATCACCACTCTATGCCCAGAAGATGAATCCTGTGCCTTTAAGCCTGGGTGCAAGAGGAAAAAAGACTGAGTGAACTTTTCAAAACAATTTCTCAAGGGCACACGCNACAGGGGAAAAAAATATTTCTCTCATCAGGTTTAGGAATAGTTAAATGCTGTGTTCATACCTCTTCTTATTCGGAGGTAAAATAACTCAGACACATACATTTGTTTATAACTAACATGTCTCTGTTTCATATATGATTGTATGACACTTCATTTTCTATCTAACATAATTTGAAAGAGATGAGCTGCTTTACTTTACCAAAATGACAGGTTCATTCATTATTAGAACCTGACAGTGAATAGTTCAAATACTCTGTGCATCAGTTTATGCAGTTAATATAATTATACTGGTACAAAACTGATCAAATCCAGCACATATAACACAAGAGCAGAATTCAGAACCCCATGATGAAACAACTAGCTTGTTTGGTTTAAGTTTTTGAGGTTTTAAAATTTAGAATATATTGTGTATGTGCCTCTGAATTCTGCTTGTTATATGGATCTTCCGTATCTTCCATAAAATGCTGTAAAATTCCTAAAATCTAAGAATATATACCATGCAGACAATATTCTCAAGCTGCTTTTGATATTTCTGATCCCAGTAGAATGATGCTCACTCTAAGACCTCTGCTGTGATTCATAATTTTTGGGAAATAAAGAATACATTGAACCAGCTATGCCTGGTTTAAAAACACAGCAAAAAGCTGGATTCTGTTTCTGGTCACAGAAGAGCTTCGTAATGTATCAGTCCAACATTCTATTCATTTTAATTACATAAATAAAACTACAAGGTTTTTTTTATTTATTATTGCATCAATATTTTTCAAAAGTAGCCATTTACAGGCATCAAAAGAATAGTTTGAAAAATTTAATTTTTGGAAGTACCAAAAAATTTAGAGATCTGAAAAGACAAGGAATTGCAAAGCAACAGATAGAAAATTGTAACAGAAACAAAATTATTCCATCAAAAAAAAGAAGAAAAAAATACGAGATTTCTGTATTGTTACTGAAAGAATGTTCAACATATAAGACCTTTTCTATCATCAAAAGTTATAAGTAAAATTGCAGAGGATGTGAGATTAAACTCAATTACATACAATTGGAGCTGCTAATTTTCCATCTTAATGTACAATAAACCAAAAGTTGTGTATGCTCCAGCTCCTGAATGGGTCAAGTGGATGCATTGTCTGCTTTGCAAGGAAAGAGTCTTGGACCCTTCCACTGGCAGACAGAGATGTGAGATGGGTGTGAATGAGATTTACAGAATCATGAAGGCAGGAGATGAGCTGAGCATGGCACTGTTGTTGGCCAAACATGAGAAACAGGAGGCACTGAGGTCTGGGTGAGAGCAAGAATAACAGAGGCAGCAAACAAAGACAGTATTTTGCACAGCCTTTTGCATGGAAAGGGACAGAAGGGGGAGATGGGAAACCACAGAACAGTCAGTCTCACCTTGATCCCCAAAAAGGTAACAGCCAAACCTGGAAACCATTTCCAAGCATACTGAGGACAGTAAGTGCATTGTCTGGGTCCAAAATTGGTTATCTGAAATTTCTGGGCAACAGGCCAACAAGACAATCCTGAAAATACTAAACAGGAACGTATCCAAAGACATTCCTAGTGCAATGATTCTGGATACTGGAGGAGTACCAGAAAAATAGACAGTAGAAACACAGTCATTTCATCATGAATTTTGTGCTGGCACTCTCATAATCCAGAAACACTAAAATTTGACTTTTCAAAAGAGTGTGTAGGTAAAAGGTCAACTTATCCAGAGCTGTATTGAGAATTAGGGGCATCATGAATGTAATTGAGATTTGGAAAGCTTCAGGCATCTTTTCTTACCGAAAAACCCCAAAAAACCCCCAAAACTTAGAACAGTTTTATTGTAAATTTTTACCAGATCTATCAATAGTATTTGGTAAATACCAATTTGTTTTCCTAACACATTGCTAAATAGATAAAGCAATGTTACAAAAAATGGACAAGGGAAAAAAAAGTGTGCTCTGTATCTTATCTACTTGTGTTTTACCTCATCTTTAACTGCTTTACTCTTTCTATGCTTTTGTCTTTGTCAGCTTTACTGCCATTTTGGCATCAGGGCTTTCCCCCCGCTGTTTGCATACATAAGATAATTTTACTGGTCCTGAGAGCCCTTGTACATTTTTATCAGACATGGTAGGTTGTAAGATAACGAAACCTTCATGTCACCAGATTACCATCACCATTTTTGCTTTTCACTTCAGCTCCCACGTGATTTCAGCAGTCAAAACCTTTCCAGCCACAGAACTGCAGATTAGTGCTTTGTGATATTTGAAGGCTGAGGTTCCAACTTCCAGTTAGATGACTTGGTAGCTGCATGCTATCTTTAACAGCTGGAGAGATAGTAGCTGCTATCATGTCAGAACTTGAAGCTGGGAGGAGTGGAAGGGAGCAGAATGA
Organism: Daphoenositta chrysoptera; assembly: GCA_013397915.1. NCBI lineage: Eukaryota > Metazoa > Chordata > Aves > Passeriformes > Daphoenositta > Daphoenositta chrysoptera. The sequence goes on along the minus strand of VZRO01001177.1, from coordinate 538,915 downwards.
CTAATTGTAACGCTCACACTCACGTTCTGTCTCTAGCCTGAAGAGTTTTAAAAGAAATGCTTTTGCTGTTGCAAAGCTCATAATCACAGCACAGCAGTTGTGCACGGTACTTGTTCCTACTCCAGACGGTTCAAGAGATACCAGACTTTAACACTGTCAAAGATGAGCAGTGTTTTGGGCAATGATCCAAGGCAGAACATGGTCTGTGGCATAACTCTCCAGTGCTTCCCAGAACTCTCATATAATTTTCATTCAATGACTATAACTAGGAGGCATAATATTGAATGATACCGCAATATAGTAAGCAATTTTTTCAGGAATTAAATTATTTATTTTCTTGAGTGTACATGGGTTTTTTCCTTATTTTGAGGAGAACTTGATTTTCAGTCTAAATATTAGCATGGTGTAGTGTTTATATTGGGGGAAAAAACTGTAAGAGAAAGAAAGAACCTCCCCAATATAATTCTGAAAATACCTCATTTAGTTTCATTACATATTTGGATGCAAAATAGACAGTGAATAAGGGACATGGGGAGGAAAGTTAATTTCTGCTACAGAGCTGTATATCTTTCATACCTGGAAGAAGTAAGAGAAAAGTAATGAAGATGCATGCTGAGCAACTGTTAAAAGTTAAGAATTCTGAAAGGGTAAAAGGAACTAAATTGAAGGTGGCAACCATGTAATTGCTGGGAAGGGAAATGATCATGATTTTTATTGGCCTGGAGATTATGTAGGTGAAGATATTATTGTGGCAAGTGAATTAAGGTATGAAAAAAGGTATGAGAAAAGGGCTTGTGCCAAGTCTACTTGCTTAGCCTTTTCTCTGTTATTAAAAATTTGTTCAAAAAAATTCTATGCAAATCATGCTCTTAAAACAGAAAGGAGTGTATATATTATTTATATAATCTTCTTTGTAGGATCAGAAAAACTATTCCTGTGTTCAAAATCAGAAAGCATTTTGTAAGGAAATATGAAAGCACATTATACAAGCGAGACTTCTTCTATCTATTTACAAATCCTAAAAAAGCCACCTATACTATCTGCATCCTTCAATATTCCTGATAACTCTTTTTCAGTTTTTACTTTCAAATGTATTTAAATTTTGAGTGCTTGCAATATGAATATAAATCACGATGCTTTGAATAATGAGAAAAATGGCAAAATCAGTTTGTATTTAGCCTAAATGTGTGCTTAGAAACAGCAAAAATGCTGAAACATGCTTTTTTTTCAAATATAAGGAAATTTTCTGATATCTTATTGGAATATGCCAGAAATTAAATATTTATTGGCACAATTGCCTGAGTGATAAATAGGGATGGATACAGGAGAAAAAAAAAAAGAAGCATTTTCAGGCAAATTTTGAAAAACATACTTTTTTCTGAATACTTCCACTGTAAAAGCAGATGATATGAATATTTTGGTTCATTCCAGTAGGTTCAAAGAATTCTAACAACCAAAAGTAGAAAGGCCAGATAGTACTATCACTCCCCTAAAAGTTGAATTTTTACTTCTTGTATTCATTTTGTTGGGGAGAATGGATAGAATTTTTCTTCTATCATGTAGTTGAAAGGAAAAGTCATCTTATTTGGTCGTCCTATAGCCTGCCCTGATCATATTAGAATTGAAGAAAGATGTTATTATGCAAAGTCAACGGAGCAAAAATATGTGAATATCTGTGAATTAACAACTTAAGAAAAAGAGAGATTTTTAAAGGTCATTTTGATTCTTATTATATGTCAGAACAGTGAAACAATTACATTATAAATGGGAATGATTCTTCTTTTGGAAAACCGTGGCTAACAAGACCTGAGTTATGAAAGACTGTTAGAAGGAGTCCTTTCCTATTAAGTAGCCACTGAGTTGTATTTATCCTCTACCATTCCAAAAGTTTTTACAGTGGGTAATTTACTCAAAATTTCAGGACAGCTACAGTGATACAGAAGCGAAGGGTTTGGTTTATTAGCAAAAGTTTGATCAAAATATTCATTTTGTCATATTCTATCTTAGGGAAAATATTACATGTAATTGTATAATGAATTTCAGCGGTATCTATTGCAATCCACTGTACCCAGAAATGTATTTGGGCAATTTATTCTGACATAAATTTTGAAGTTAAAAGGGGTTGTAATTATAAATGAAAACACAAACATTTTCTTGTAAGGAAAATCAAAACATAATTTTTCACGAGTTCAATAAGTAAAAACAATTTAATGAGAAATATAGAAAAAGATGGCTTTTGGTTGTGTGGATCTCAAAGGAAACACAACATTTAACATTTAAAGAGAAAGTCATGCTGTTTGAGAGCACATATAGTGTTTTTAGAGATTGGAATAGTGGGTGAGTTTACAGTGGCTTTGAGTAATTTCTGCAGTGTAAAAATATCAAATCTAATTCAATATCCATAAGTTCACTCATGATCTCTTACAGTCCCCTAATGTTAAATGGCAAATATGTTTTAATTAAAGCAGAATCTGACATAAATCCATGTCCTAAAACTTGGGCATTAACCTGTAATTCCACTCAGAACATTAATTATTTTATTCATAAATAAATGCCTAAAATTGCAGTTTAGGTTATACCAGTAGATGCTAGCTCAAGCTTATTTAGATTTCCTTTCTTAACTCTGATTTGGTTTCATACCAGAGATACCTTCCTTCTATATCCACACTTGAAAATAGTTCAGCATAGCACCTCTGTCACTGGCGAGACAGTAAAAGACAAATCTTAGTGGGCCTGAATTGAAATTTATTGTTTATTATTACTAAGTGAACTCTCATCTTTTATACATAAAAATTACATATTCGAGATATTAGTTATTTGGTCTAAATTATTTGATCGAAATGTTTCTGATGCAAGTATTTGAGATGATGATGGTGAGGGCTTATATTTCCACTCTAATTTAATTTTCTATATCAAACTCATGACACAGTTTATAAATCTTTTAGGCACATGAGATAGTTGAGAAGAGATCTGGTTTTTAGTTTCCGTAGGAGTCCTGAATTCAAATAGGAACCTTGGTAGGGTTGAGCTAGTGTGGCAAATCTCAGCACTTCTAAGAGGCATATGGAATCTGTAAATACTGAAAAGAGAAAGAGTGTGTTTCACAACTTTCTTCTTGTTTTCAGAAACCCAGAAATTCCTTAAGCTTTAGTTTTTCAAGAACAAATGTCCTTGAAGGTGAAAAATCTTTCAGACATCTTAATTTCCCTTTCTTCTCCACATGTAAAGGTGGATATTTATCAGAATATAGTCGCCTTATATTTCTTGTTGTATTTTCTTCAACACTGCTACACTACTCCCTTACTATTTTGCCTCTCTATACTCCTGAGAAATACACACATCCGTCCTTGGGAAGTCATCACTGATTAAAACAAACAACAACCTTTTAATGTTTCTCTGTAGAATCATTACAGCAAATTGTGTGAGGATTAAATAAGACGACAATAATAATTTAAGTATCATGTGTAGCTACCTTAAAATAGTTCTATCTAGCTCTTCCATTTAATTAAGGTTTGGAAAGAATTCTACCTTCCATTAATACTTATTGTGCACTTGCACTAAAAAAAGAGATTAATTTAAACAGCAGTGAAAAATTTTTAAATATTCTGTGGAGAAATGCATGCACAAACTATATTAATTGAGCTCTAAATTAGTGATGCTAAACAACAAAAGCAAGGAAAAGCACGGTGAAGCAGGAAATGTACCATATGTTATTGTATACCTGGGCACAATGGGGACACTATCTTAATGGCTTTCCTAATGTTCCTGTTGTACTAGATATTGGTGGACATATGGTATGCTGCCTTTTTATATGCTTGTGTCTTTTCATGATTTTGTTAGCTGAATTTGATAGCATTTTCTATTTGTCTGCTGTGAGGAAAAGGACTTTAAAATGTTTTGCTCATTTATCTAGAGTTTGAAACCTTTATATGGTCTAAATGCACTTTATTTTGTTTACTCACTTATACCCCATTTTAAAAATTTTCTTCAAGAGCAGTTGCTTATGACTTTTATTTTTAAGCTTTCCATAGTTTTATTCCCTGTCTGGCAATAATTTGGAATACAGCTGAGTAGCCCTTCCACGTGCAGTGGGGTTTTGACTCACTGTCAGCACTGGCCAAACAGATGGCTAAAGCAACAGCAACAGCTGCAGAGCTCACCAGGCTCTGCACAACCAGGATTGTACAACCACAGAATCGTAGCATTATAGAATCCTTTAGGTTGGGAAAGACCTTCAAGATCATTAGGTTCACCAGCTAACCCAGCACCACCAAACCATGTCCCTAAGTGCTGTACCTACACATCTTTTGAATACCTCCAGGGATGATGACCCAACTACTTCCCTGGGCAGCTGTTTCAGTGCTTGACAACCTTTTTAGTGAAGAGTTTTTTTCCTAATATCCAAACTAAATCTCTGCTGGCACAACTTGAGGCCATTATTTCTTGTCCTTTTTCTTGTTACTTGAGCACTCATGCAACTGGCTTATTCCCTGGCTGCCCCAAGGAACCTCAGCCAGCTCCAGTTGGCAGCAGACAAGTTTCCCATTTCACTTGGCTCCTAGTGCCCTTCCAGCTGGGGGAAAAAATACAACTTCTTGCAACATCACTTCCTGGATATCATGTGTTTTCAAGGTTAGTTGATGCAGACTACCAAAGGGAAATGTGTCCTTAATTTTTTTATGGCACAATCTTAATAAATGTTCACATTTAAATAGGCTGTTCATTCCTTCCATCACATGGGATAAACACATTGAAATCACAGATGTCCAGATCTAGTCAGAGGAAATATATCATGTAGCAGAGAAGAGAAACTGAGCCAAATCCTTTTGACATACATATGATTACTCCAGTTACACCCTGGCAAAAATTCCCTTTATTAAAGCAGTGATCTCAGGGATTCTTACTGTATGTGTTTGAAGACCGTTTAAACAAGTGTGGAAATAAAAGGACATTGTTGTACATTAACTTGTCAGTAGGCACACTTATAACTCATTACAGATCAAGACTAGTCTTTTAAGTAAGATTTAGTGATTTCTGGCAAGTGTGAGTACTTTTGTCTAAATGTTCAAAGCTTACCATTCTAATATTCATAAAGCAATTTTGGTAGTAGCTGCATTAATTTAAATATGAAATAGAAGGCATGATGAAAGTCTCCTAACCTTTTACAGATGTCAGGTAGCCTTACATGACATCTAGAAATGCCAGACTAATAGTTTCTGAGATGTTTAAATAAGAAATATTTTAAAAACAAATAACTTGATTTGTCCTGAAAATTTACCATTTGTATTCCCAGGAAAGCAAGAAGTCCATAGCCATCAGTTACAGCTAATATATTTTAGTTTGCTTTCTTTACATTTAATTTAAAACTTTTTCAGTTGCTAGTTTTAGGAATTCTATTTTTAGTTTATGTTAATTTATCTTTGATTAGCAAATGAATGGGGAAGAATAGACCTATGAGTAATTTTTCACAAGCATTTTAATAAGGAGTTGTTCATAGAATTTATCTAGATTTTTTTTATAAGGCAAAGCCCTTATTAAAAATCATTAAATTAAAGTAATTATAAAGGAAAGAGCCATCTCTTTCAAAAGGATTCCAGTAAAATTCAGTAAAAGCAACCAAGTTTCTGAACAACCTACTCTTGTGTATCCAGCAGGGTGAAGAACTTGCCAGCTTATTGATTCTTACTGATGTAGGGCTTGGCAATCCATCTGTATCTGGAATAATTAGTGGGGATGTTCATCAGTAGACAGGAGCATCATGGGGTCCCTGATGCTATAAACAATTACACTGCTATGCCAGCTCAAAGGCTTTTACACTTTGGCAGCTTAAATGCTTTTGACATGTGATGCTGTTTTTTCTAAGAACATTGTTGTTTTATAAATAGTAGGCAGATTAGATTAGATGTGTGTGCACAATGGCATGACTGACCTGTCCACGCTGCCAGGGAATGGATTATAACTACAAAAAAGTAACTGAGTACCATCACAGTGATAAAAAGTCTCCACATTTTAGTAAAAAGTCTCAGGTTCCTTGACATGTTATTCAGACTTCCTTCACAAGACTTTTGGGGTCCTAGAATCAAGATTAAACCAATGGGTTTGTGTATTCCCTTTTCTGATATCCTGTTCAAGACACATAAAGACAAGAAACACAGTAATTATACCATGTCTTTTGGTAGGACTTGAATGAAAGTGCAAAGATGACATGGAGGAAATGGGAGATGTGTGTCTCTAAGCTTAAAGCACAATAAATTAATCACGGCTGAGAAAAAGAATAGTAACATACAGAAACAGTTTAGATCTGACATGATTTCCCCACTCTTACAGGCAGTCTTCTTGAGTCAGTTTGTAGTGTAGCTACTTTGGGCAGTGTTTAAGATCCCAAATTTTGATAAATCTCTGTTATTCTGTACAGGGCTACTGTCTGTTCACTGTGCTCTAATTTCCCCAGAGTGTAATAGCCTGTTTCTGGCACCCAGTTTGAGTGGATGTTCTTGCTCTGCTGCACATTGCTATTAGGAATGTGATTTATCAACTCAAAAATTATAAAAAACTAATATACATTTAGCATAGTTATGTTTCAATTATAATCTTTATAGTGTTTATGTTTTTGTAAGTATTCTCTCCTTATTATTATAAACTTAATATGAAGACATTATGCTGAACTAGTGGCTAGAATTCTGTCAAATGAGGGGTTTGAGATATCTTTGATCTTTTTCACTATTCCCCACTTTCCCTTCTTGCCATAAAAAGACTCATGAGTTGCAAGTACTTTAAATGTATCTTGAATAACAATAGAACTGAAGTTCAGAACTGCCAATCAATAAGTAATGGCTCCTAGTCATCAAAAGTTGCTTGCTTCTCACTGTGAAAGAAAATTCCAAGTAATTTCTCTGAAACCCTATACTTTTTTATTTCTTGTTAAGGAATCAGCTGAAAAAGTATCCAGTGTGTACTATAAAATTAATAATTGTGCCGGTTCAGCCAAATTAGAGGAGAAATATCCTCTGAGGGAAGGCAGATTACCACCGCCCCTCCCTCAAACCCAGGTTCAGGAAAGAAAAAAATTTCCTTGAAGGAAAGTGAAAGAGAGAAACACTATTTATTAAACAAACACACAGAAAGGATAACAAAACTAAATAACAAAACAAAACAAAAAAATCTCTCGCTGTGGAGAGAAACCTGGAAAAATTTCAGAGTCCTCTCTGGGTGTGGCCTCTCTCCTCCTCAGAGCTGGGTCGGTGGGGCCCTTCCAGGAGGCCTTGGAAAAGGAGTTCTCCCCTGGTGTGGTCCGGTGTTGTAGAACAGTCCCAAAAAGAAGAAGGAGGAAGAAATCCAAAAAAGGTCTCAGGTAAACTCTCTCTCTCTGGAGAAAGGGAGCTGAGAGCTGTCTGAAGAGCAAAGTCGCTGCCCTCCACACTCTGCCGCCGAGCCCAGAGAGAGCTGCGTGTGTCCTTGAGAAATTGTTTTGAAAAGTTCGCAAAGTCTTTTTTTCCTCTTGCACCCAGTCTTAAAGGCACAGGATTCATCTTCTGGGCATAGAGTGGTGAAAGGGGATACACATCATAAAGTCACCCCAAGACAATAATACAGAAAGATTTTCTCATCTCAATTCTATCATCTGCTATTGAATTTTTTTTTAGAAGAAATTTGATCTGCAATTCTTTAAACTTTAACTGACTTTCTGTTTCTTGTTGTGGTCATATCTTTTCTAAAATTTCATTTCAGAGTAAAGAGGTAGAAGAAAGAGAACACAGGATTTGGGACCAGACAAAGTTCCTTGTCTGCTGTTGGAGATTTTACCATGACAGTGAGTGAAGGTATGGGAGATCATCAAAAAGCCCTGCAGAAACAAGGCTAACAGCAAAGAGGAGAGCCAAACACTGTTCATAAAGATGTACAAGAAAATTTCGTTGAAGAAGTGCATGTCAGATGTGTAGGAATACTGTATGCATTGTTTCTATGTATTCCTGATTTTTATAACAACAAAGGAAAATATGGTAAGAGTCAGTGTGCACCTATTTGGAATTTATGTTGGCCACTGTCATTCCTTTCCAGTTGTTCTAATTTTTCTTTTCTAAAGCAAAAGGTGGAGTTTAATTAAATTATGCCATATGTTACCTTTGGGAAAAAGGACTTTTGAATGTGCATGGCATATGAGAGAGGTTCACATTCTGTCCTGAGAAAACATTGAGTCTGAAAATGGAAGTTAGCAGTTTGTTTCTTACTTTGCTTGTGTGTTTTACTTTCATACAACAGTGATCAAATATATCTGTATCTCAGGACCCCCAGTTCTACCAGGGTGACATATGTATTATATTTTTCTTTCATTAAAAATAATAATAATAATAATAATAAATATTTTATTTTAAATAGCCAAATATTATCACATACTCATTTAGATTAAAGAAATATCCTTTCCTTATGTGTTTCTTATACTGATCACATAATAGAAATAATGCATATCAAATTTACCTTATTGTCTACATATCACATTTTTATTTAAATTTTACTTTATTAATTGTCCATGTAAAAAATTGCAAATATCACATAGGAAGCAAGATAAATATGTTAGGACAAACTGGAAAAGTAGATTTTGAGAATTTTAGAAAATTCATGATTTATAAAAACAACAGCAACTTTCAGCCATCAAGTCAGACACAAATTATAATTTTGTTTGCCATGTGCAATTGATAATCACTATGTGCAGATTCTGTTGCACAAGGATTGCTGTAATTGCTCAGCAATATGTTTGTTTCATTCCTTATATCCCTATAAACTGAAAACTTATTAGTTGTATTTAAAGCTATGTCCTTTCTAAGAGGGAGTTGTGAGATCTCTAGATTTCTTTTGTAACCTAGGACCAAACAAAACCAAAAAAGTATTAAAGATTATTGATTACACAGGAATCACATTTTTACCAGGAATTCTCTGAGCTGCAGATGGTAGGAAGCTGGGAACTAAAAGTTCTTATGACTCTGAGCTTTAGGCTGCTGCTGGAGATGGGATGCTAGAGCAGAAGGATCTGTGTTTTGATTACATTTAAATGTTCTTAATCCTCTTTCATTTTTATAATGCTGACCTAATTGCAGCCATTACTTCTCAGGACACACTAAGGGATATACAATGTGGGAATTCTGTCTTTGTTGCCAGTAGCTGATTCACAAGTTCATCAACAAGGTACAGAAATACTGCGAGACAATTTATTTTTAAATGGAGTTTAAACATGTAAAACTCACAAGAATTGACAATAAAATAAGATTCATAATTCTTTTCTTTCATAATTCAAACTTGCTTCCTTTATTAGCTCACTGCTTCAAGGTTTTATATTAGACAAAAGATCTCTGGTCTTATTCCATGCATTGTGAAATGACATGCTGACTTTCTCTAAAACTCCATCTGCTTTTCTTATGCCAGCACCTTCACGGCGCCACAGTCTGTGAAATGGCTGTATTGAAAAAGTTGATGTGCACAATAGGAATGGAAAGTGCATAATTATTGATTTTCAAATGCTGCAACAGCCAAATGCACTTCTATGGTTACACTGAAGCACTTGAAAATATGACAATACCACATAACAACTTACTGATAAAAGCCTGTCCTGTATCATTTAGATAAGCTTTAGAGACAAGACCTTTCTTTTTTTTTTTCCCCTCTGACAAGCCATTAGAATTATAGTTCTTTTAGAGATAAAGTATGGTTTCAGCATTGGCCAAAATATCTATAAGCTCCAGAGTATCTTTTCAGCCCACAGTAATAACTGTGGCTAAAAATCAAGTCAAATGATATTACGAATTACTGGGGAAATTGGGATTCTGTCTTTCCTGTCTGTATTTTTAAATCTGTAGAAAAACAAATAATTTTAATTGGTGCTGGAAACCATTTCTGTGCTAACATCTTGGTAGTGTAACATGGAAATTGAGGGAAATCAAACCAGAAGCTAGTTTCTGCTGCTCTAAATCTAACATAAACCCTTTTGTATGTGTCCACTGAATTACACTTCCCAGCAGGTGTAATACACCTGGCTGTCCTAAAAGTCGTGGTCCCAATAAAATATCATCACATGATGCTAGTTTTAAAATTTATATTTCAGAATGTCTATACAGTATCTTTTCTTTCTCATGAGGAAATTTTAGTTTCTTGTGGGGTAGTTAATATTCACATTTATCCCACATAGGTCTTTGTAATCACTTATTTTACTTTCAGTCACCTTCTGAATAGCACTTTTTAAGTTTTCTTTCTTGCCTCTTATAGATCACACAAGATGCCTTACTTTTTCATAATTTCTCCCTATTCCCAGAGACAGAGAAAACTCAGCTGCTTCCATTAGCTAAATAAAATATTTACTTCATCAATACATACACAGAGAACTTCAGAGGCCTCTATGAAGAAGTCCACCCATAAATTAGTCACTTAAAAGTGAGTCAAGATAAGATGATCCATGATTGCCCTCACTGCAGTTGAGAATGTTTGAGAATGCTAATTTATGACCTTTCCCTAATAATATTAGAATGTTTCCTGATCTTAAATATACATCTATGGTATTTTCGATATACCTATGTTCCCATCCATTCCTCTTCACATTTTACATGTGGGTAGTGAAGATTCACAGATTTTTGCAGGGGTGATTTGCTCAAGGTCACCAAGCATAATTATGGGAAAGCCAAGAAAACTCCTAAACTTAAATCTGCTTGCAAACAATTGAGCTGTGTTTCTTCATCTCTTGAGATGAGTGGTGCCTAAAACAGTGGATTGCCACTGGATAAACTTAACTAAATAGTCTTTCCTGTTTTTCTTTTTAAGATAATAAATATCATGAATCTTTTATGTGGATCAATTTTACAAACTGGTTGTAAACACAGTGATAGAAAGACCTGCAAATAATTTTCACAACTTGCAATTAAACCTTGTTTAATACCGTAAATGTGCGTATTATTTAATACTGTCACATGTGCAGAAAGATAGGAAAGAATGATTTATGTGTTCTTGTGGTCGCCTACTAGTTGATATGGAAACAGTGGGTAACACTCTGGAATAACATAGACTTGAACAGCTCAGCTGGAAGACACCTGCAATGACCATCTAGTCCAACTGCCTGACCCCTTCAGAGCTGTCCAAAAGTTCAAGCGTGTTGCTAAGGGTATTGTCTAAACACCTGTTAAACACTGACAGTCTTGGGGCATTGACCACCTCTCTAGGAAGCCTGTTCCAGTGTTTGACCACACTGTCAGTATGGAAATGCTTCCTAATGTCCAGTCTAAACTTTCCTTGGCACAACTTTGAACCATTCCTATGCATCCTGTCACTGGACACTGGGGAGGAGAGTTCAGTACTTCCCTCGCCCCTTGTCGATCTCAGGAAGCTGCAGAGAGAAATGAGGCTGCCCCTCAACCTCTTTTTCTCCAAACTAGACAAGCCTAAAGTCCCTAGCTGCTCCTCCAAGGACATTCCTTCCAGCCCTTTCACATGCTTTGTTGTCCTTCTCTGGATTCATTCAAGGACCTTTATATCCTTCTTAAATTTTGGGGCACAGAATTTCACTAAGTGCTCAAGGTGAGGCCACAGCAACTATGAATAGAGAGGGACAATCACTTCTTTTGACTGGCTGATTCTTTTGACTGGTTGATTGTTTCCGGCATCTCAGGATGGGGTTTGCCCTCTGGACTTCCAGGGCACTCTGCTGACTCACACTGAGCCTGCTGCAGACCAGCACCCCCAGGTTCCTTCCTGCAAAACTGCTCTCCAGCCATTCCCCTCCCAGTTTATTACTGTGCCCATTATTACTCTACCCTAGGAGCAGAATATGGCGTTTGTTCTTGTTAAATTTCATCCCATTAATCATTACCTAATGCTCCAGTCTATCTAGATCACTCTGCAAGGCATCCTATGCCTCAAGAGAGTCAACAGCAGCTGCCAGCTTGGTATCATTAGCAAATCTTCTAATGGTATATTCAGCTCCTTCATCCAGATGGTTTAAAAATATATTACTACATTATTGATAAATATATTGATCAGAACTGGCCCTAAAATTGAACTGTGGGGAATATTACTCATGGTCAGTTGCCAGACAGATACAGCCCCGTTCACTGCAACCCTTTGAGTTCTGCCCTTCAGCCAGTTCTTCACCCAGCACAGCCTAAACACACTCATCCCACAGCTGGACAACTTGTCCAGAAGGATGCTGTGAGGAACAACATCAACAGCCTTAGTAAAACCCATAGTAACTACATTTGCCACCTTCCCTTCATATACAGGCCAATGACTTTATCATGGAAATATATCAAAATAGTTATATAGGACTTTCCCTTTGTGAACCCATGTTGTCTGTGCCACGTTGATTTCCTCCTTCCAGAATAAAGGGCTGGTTTTCTGAGGGATGCCTCAATCTCCCTCTAGAGTACTGTGAAACACTTTTCAAGATACACACCAAAATAATGAGCACTTATTCTACTGTTGACTTGATTAACAGTAGAGAATAAGTATGAAGGGCCTAGGGCCAGTCCAGAGCTATGTCTCCAGTAGGGTGGGAGCTATCAGAGTTTCATTAGGAACTGGCCAGTTTTCCTACCAAAATCTCTACGCTTGTATTCCCCAGTCCTCCTGTCTCCATGACTTTCACAATTGAAAGGTTTTCTCAGAATAACCTGAGTCTATTTTCCCTACTTTAAAGGGAAAGAAACCTTAAATATGGCATTTAAAATGTGCCAGTAAGCAATTATTTCTCAGAAATCATGAAGATTCTTGGATGCCTTTTACCATTACAGACCTTTTATCACGTGACTTCAGGAAGAAGACAGGCAATTCTAGCCAATTGAAATCAAAAAGGTCTATTCATAATTTTGTACAGTCTATATCAAAATGACCTAAAATCCAACACTAATTTCTAAGGATATTCTAAATATATTCAACAAATATAACTATGTAAGACTGCAAATGTGTTTCAATTGCCTCCTTTAATCATGAATAGAATATTTTCCAGGCAGTGCCATTTCAGGAATCTATTGATCATAATTAGAAAAGGGCCATGAATGACTGCTTACGCTAAGATTGCATAAAATAACTCTTAAGGCCATTAACATTTGAAAGGAAGAAAATGTAGATAAGAAAAGGACAAACAAAACCCTGTTATTTACCATTTAAGCTTTGGGGTTTATCTTTGTAAGAAAGTTTAAAGTGAAATTTTAGCATACCATCAATCAGTGAACACATCAGAAGATAAAAGTGGATTTTCTAATCATCTTAACAAAATGCTATGGTACACATGCAATAGACTCTATTCCTGTTAACAAATTAATGCTTTTCTTCCAGTCAGATAATCAATAAAAATACAAATGGATTTAACAGCCAACATATTACCAAGCTTCTCATTACACATTGCACAACTGTATTGGCATCCACAAACAGAATTTAAGAAGCACAATTCTGAGAGTATTGAAATGGCAGCATATATCTGGAGACTCCTAGTTGTTTCTTAATGTCCTATGGGCATTAACTAGAGCTCAATGAAATCATGGATCTCTCTCTTAGAAAAAAAAACAAAAAGACCCATGTGTGGAGTAAGGGGTGACATGATAATTTTCTAAGAAAATTATTCAGAATAAGGAAAAATACTAAGCTCTTAGGTGTTTGCACTTAAAAGTAAAAAAAGAGACACAGTATTTTTAAAGTACTTTGATATATCTTAGACATGTATTTTGAAAAATCCCCCTTTATAAGCAACAAAGAAGTTAATCCTAATTTTCCTAATTTTTTTACATGAGAATATAAACTTATATGATTAATGTAATATTTTCTTCTTTCCTTACTGTGTACTAATTTTTCACTATTTTTCCTATTATATATTGTCAGGTGTCTTGTTAAAAATCACACTGAGGAATAGGAAGTTTAAATTCTTTTACTACATCTAATGAAAAAATGATTTGTTTTCCAACTTAAATGCTCGATGAAAGCTTGCAGGTAATTATGTATAAATAATCATCGATCATATTCTCTTTTTGCAGTGTTGTGGGTTAGCCATGGCTGGCTGCCAGGTGCCCATTGAGATGCTCCTCCACAAGAGAGAGAGAAAATAAGATTAAAGAACTTGAGAATCAAGCTAAGAACATGATGATTTCTTACCAGTTATTTTCACGGGCAAAACAGATTTGGCTTGGGGGAGTTCAGTTTATTGCTAATTATTAATAGTGTAAGATAGTGAGAAAAAAAACACTAAATTAAGAGCACTTTCCCCTTCCTCTTCTTCCCAGGTTAAGCTTCAGTCCTTCACCCCTGACTTCTGTACCTCTTTCCCTCAAGTGGCACAGGAAGATGGAAAATGGGATTTGCATCAGCCCCTAACAGCTCCTCCCTGCCACTCCTTCCTTTTCACACTGTACCCCTGCTGCAACACCCAGTCCCTTCCACAGGGTACTATGCTTCATAAACTGTTCCAATGAGGCTCCTTTCCATGGGGCATGGTCCTTCAGAAACAGACTACTCCAGCAGGAATTCTCAGCTGCAGCTCCTGCCAGAAAATCTGCTCCTGCATGGTTTCTCCACATGCTGCACCTTCCTCCTGACACGTCCACCTGCTTCAGCATGGGGTCCTCCATGGACTGCACACAGATCTCTGCTGCACCACAGAGCTCCATGAGCTGCAGGAGGACAGCCTGCCCCACCAGAGTCCTCTCCAAGGGCTGCAGGGGAACTTCTGCTATGCTGCCTGAAATACCTTTCCCTTCCTTATTCTGTGACACTGATGTCTCCAGAGCTGTTGGTTTCACTTTTTCTCATTCTTCTTTGTCACAGCTGCTGAGCAGCAGCTTTACTCATTCTTAAATATGATATCAGAGAGGAGCTAGCAGCTGGTGGGCACAACTTTGGCCAATGGCAGGCACTCCTAGGAGATGTCTGTAACTGGCTTTGTCTGATTTGGGGTCAGTTTCTGTTGTCTTCTCACAGAGGCCACCTCTATAGCCCCCTCCCCGATACCAAAACCTTGCCACAAAGCCCCAATATAAGGGTGTTTATTCTAATAGTAAAACACTTCCTTCTGGAGTAATTTGAACAGTTGAAAGAGCATAACTTAGAGTCAATTTACTCCTTTGTCTTATTTAAATATATTTAATCTACCATTATTCTGTTGTTATCTCTTATAAGCTAGTGTACCAGGGCTATGTGAATTATTCAATACAACCCTGGCTATGCAGCAATATACTGTTCCAAAGAGGTCAGATTTCATATACATCTCTGTGGTGATAAGCTGTTTTCAATACTGTCATCCATTACAGAAATTAGCCACAAAAAAGTACAAGAATGACACAATTTGATTAATAACCGTAGGAAATTTTACCCAGTTTATAGTTATTAAAGTAAAATTATTTTCAAAAACTCATCACGTGCATTTCTGTTCTGTTAATAAAAACACAGCCACTTGTATGAGTTCTTAGAATAATAGACCATTTTGGGTTGGAAGGCACCTTAAAAGTCTCCTGGTTCCAACCCTCTTGACATTGCCAGCCACGCCTTATGCTAGACAGGGCCTTGAACACGTCCAGGGATGGGGCATACAAAACCTCTCTGGTCAACTTGTTCCAGTGCCTTGTCAACCTCACAACAAGGAATTTCTTTTTAATATCCAATCTAAACCTAATCTCTTTCAGTTTTAAGCCAATTACCCCTGTTCTGTCACTACATGCCCTTGCAAACCATCCCTCTCCAGATTCCTTCTAGGCTCCCCTCATGTCCTGAAAGGCCGCAATGAGGTCACACCAGAGCCTCCTCTTTTCCAGGCTAAAGAATCCCAATTCTAGCCATCTTTGTGAGTCTCGAGTCACCATGTATATCTTGATAGAAGGGTTACATCACAGAATCACAGAATCAGAGAATCTGTGAAAAGAAGTCCCAGCTCATACTCATTTCACTGGTCAAAGAAAAAACTCCCCAAGTTATGGGACAGATGGACCACCAATGACCACTGAATGCAAGTGTTCCCCTGTGCATACCTGGACCATGGACTGTAGATAAGATAAAGGTGGGACTATTTTCCAGATGTTACCTCAGACCTAGGGAGAGGTTCACATAGCTGGGGGAGAATGTATCACTGAAAATGAACACAAAGAATGTGGAATTTATGGGCCACGAGGAAAGCCACTTCATTGACTGTCAATCAGCTATGACTGGGCAAAATGTAATTCTGGGATGGGGAGATTGCTACAACCATCTCCCAGCCCAATGACCCAAGAAACCACTGACTCAAAAGAAGAGAAAGACTGAGCATGAGGAGTAATTAGCATTAGAGAACAGTGTAAGCAATGAATATCAATTCCTTTGTTTGCTAAAATGTATAAAGAGTGAAAAGTTTTGAACAACCTCAGGACCCTCACTACTAAGAAGCCAGGATGAAGAAGGATCAACAGGATGTCACTGAATCCACGGGTGCTGACTGTCTTCTGCTTGATCTCTCTCTCCCTTCTCTTTTCTATTTATTTCTATCTCTCTACATCACATTTACTGTTAAATAAAATCCATATTATTGTCTTCAGCATATGGTCTCCTTTGCACCTTAATTCAGGCAGAGGCATCTCAGTAGTTGGATCTTGTATGTGTTTTTGCCAGACATGCTTTTTTTTGCATATTCTGCATATTGCATATTAAAAAAAAAAAAAGTTCAAATGTATAAAAAAAGTGAAGGAGTGCTTTTGGAATATAATCAAGATGTTGATGAGAATGAGAACTAGACATATAACCTGGCAGATTCAAGATAGCTTGGAGCTAAAAATCACCATGATCTTCAGTGATAATGGAGTAAATATTCCACTTTTATTAATTCAACTCATTAAAATTCTCAGTTTGCATCAATCTGCATTCCAGCCTACATGAGAGAGAAAATAGAAAATATTATCTGTATATTCGATAGAGTTTTTTAATGCTTTCAGGGGAAGAGGGAACCTTACAAGCTAGATGGCTTTTGGGAGTCTAGCGTATTTAAAATTTAGTTTAAAATATCTTTCGTTAAGAAACATAAACAGAAACTATAGATGTGAGTGCTCTGTAATTATTTATTTATGAAAATACTGCTCATAGAACTGCAAATATGTTCTTAAAGAGACTTCACTTTCATAGCTCTTTTTAATTGAAGATCACCCTACACTTTTCAAACAAAAAAATACAAAGATTCTCAGGTACAACACTGGCACAAAAATATTAATAAAGATATATTTTATTTATTAATTTTCTTTACATTCTTTCATTTGTTCATGTTTTTTGTATATATGGAACACAAACTCCCTGTTTCAGTTCTGCCAATTCTCTCAGCAAGATGTAGATTAATACTTCAAAACTTAGCATTGTAGTTTGCCTTTGTGTCCACGTAGGGGACAGAAAAGTCAGATTCTGTTTTCCACGTATTTTTTTCTTAGAAGCTTGAAAACTTACTGCATCTGTATTGTATTACTAGGTATTTCTTTACAAATTGATCTGAGTCATGCAGAAACAACATCTTTTGTGCTTAAAGTCAGCAATTCAGGGTGGTAGAGAAAAAAAATCAACTCCTGGCTAGGTCAATTACACATTCTTATATCTCTAAAGAAGAGGTTTCTAAAGATGACCATTGGGTAAGGGTCACATGAAAAGGGCTGACTAAAGGCTACTATCACTACTTTGTGAAAAAAAGCATTTACTGTTAACTGGTATCCCACTCTTGAAGCTGATCCTAAAGGGAAAAAAATAGCTTCATTTTGCTTTAGAACTAATGCACAGTATAACTCAAAGTCCTCCTTAATTGCCATTTCTTCAGGCTTGACTTCCCATAATAAAACATTTCACCCATAAGAAAAGATATATTTGGCTGCGGAAGATTTAACCATTTTCCTTAGATGGTGCCCTGTGGGAGAGACAAGGCAAAGAAAGACTTATTTTTTACTCCTAACTAATTTTCAGACAGTAAAAAGGAGATGCTAGGGCTCAAAAAATAGTCTTTTCTTGTTAAATATTTTTATTTTTACAGCACAATTTTCTGAAGCACTGTTTAATTGGTATACTTGTTTGATTTTCCCAAAAGTATATTGACACTATAATATTTTCAAATTATAGATTTTTCTCAAGGTTAGTTTCCAATTAAGGTCTTGATGCAGTAAGACCTCAGCTTTTAGTTTAAGCATATCAAACTAATATGGTGTATTGATTTGGTGGATGTATAACGTACATACAGCATGATCATACACTTTGTGCATTTAGCAAAATCAAACCAGAAATATTGGGGAATTTTAATATGAAAGTATTCTGCCATTTGCACTTCTTATTCAAGCTAGAAAAGGTATGATACAAAAGTTATGTGATCAGGAGAAAGCGATATGGCGGATATTTTTTTGCTGAATGGGAATACCATAGGATGTAATTCACTGTTTGTATTGCTTTCTTAAGATGGAAGTTCCATATTCTCTGTCCTAAACCTTTAGATTTAGGACTATCATTGTCTTACACTTTTCACTGAAAATTATTCTTGTAATATATTTATATTGAATTTTAAAAATAAGCGTAGTTTCCTGAAAAGATCCTAAAAGAAAAGATCCTAAGAGAGTGATACAGGAATGCAAACTTCTTCCTTGCATATCAAAGCCACCTGACCAAAGGAATGACACTAAAATGGTAGGCAAGTACTAAAGACACAAGAATCTGGTAACTCATGAGTCAAAGGACTGTAGCAGTTCAGGCCAGTATTTTTTTTTTTTTTTTTTTTTGTGAGGAAGAAAGAATTAAAGGCTCGCTAGAGTTACAAATATATTTGAAATGTGCATCATCTCCAGCAAACAGCCTGTCTCATGCAATCCCAGATTGAATGCATTTAGCATAATTTAAGACACTGATATCAAGAGGCTTGACAAACTGCATAGGTGTAGTTGAATGCATCTAAACCTAAATATAATGAAATATCCATACCTGTTATCTTCACAAAACTCCTGTCAGCCTCTGTTCTTACTCATGCAAAGGTTCTGTCAATGAGAAATGTGGAGAAAAGCTTTTAGAACAGCACTCTGTGTGTGTGTGAGAGTGTGTTTGTGTGCGTGCAGAAACTTAACTTAAAATACAAGTTTTTCTTTACCACATACTTATATTTAGGCTCAGCACCCGTTAGCAAAACAGTATTAAACTACTATAGACTGAGTTATAAAGTTCTACAGCACAATTTTTAAAGATATTCAAATATAAAGAAAGCCACCAGAAGCTTTCAGAAGTACTTTGCTGTTGGTAGAGGAAGCAATAATGAGAGGCTCTGGAGGACACGTAATAAAGCTACATAGAATTCTGGTTATTCAGAAAAATAGAATTCACATTTGAACAGTTGCAGTCAAGGGCTACTAAGATGGGTATAGACTAGGATGTGGCTATATTGGGCTAGAAATGGCTCCTTTTATTTTGCTATGCAAATCCGAGGAGACTCAGAAATACTCTTGATATGGGAGAAAGCAACCATATAGGTCATGCAGCAATGACAGCATCACACCATAAGACCATCAATTGACTATGAAAGATTTGTCTTCACAACTAGAACAAAGTGTCTGCCCCTTCTTGTGGGGTCATGGTGTGTTTCAAGGTGAGTGATGCAATGATTTCATTAAATTTAAAAAAAAAAAATCAATCGAAATTTAAGTATTATGTATTACACGGTGTTAGAATAGGGATGAAAATGTGGACTGCAAGACCTTCTGGAGTCTAATGTGTGAGCTTAGTCTGATGTATTAGGAAAGATAGAAAGTGATTGAATGACTGCAGTAATCCATCAACCCGGCTGCATGCTGTAACACTGTGTTCCTGCCGCAATAATGTGATGCAAGCACTGATCATGCTGTTCCAAGATTCCTGTTCTCCAAGATGTTTAAGAAATATTATATCTAAACTTGTAGAAATAATTATAATAGTAAATTATATCCAAGGGAAGGGAAAGTGTAGTACTATAGTCCTATTAACTACAAGGATCCTGCATCTACGCTCTCTGAAATTCTGCACCCTTTGAGATATTAGGAGTAAATTGTTTACCTGAGTTTGTAGAGTGAATGGAAAAGGTTTCCTGACATGTTTGAAATGCCCCTGAATTTCAGACCTGGATTAATCACCAGATGCAGCAAACAGCTGGCTCTGCCACTGCCAGCTCAGCCTGCAGCTGAGCAAGTTGAGCAGTGCTGGCAATGGTGTGCTGCACCACCCTGCTCTCTGGCTGTGGAGGGGACTCTGAAGAAATCCGGAAGGATTCCACGGGGACAGAAGAGGCTTCTGCCTTTCACAATGGGGGGAGGGACTTCATGAGGCTGAAGAGGCCTTTCTCAACTGTTAAAGACAAGAAGGTCAATGGCCTTCTCTTTAACCTAGTAAGTTGTACAATAACCTAATATGTTATGGTATGGTGTTTCTATGCTTTGAAATAACCCACAGTTTCAGACTTAAATAAATCCAGAACACTGTCACTCTCTTGACAAATGTTGTCATAATACTTAGGTACTTAATATTCAAATATGTTTTTAAGTGACTAGAAACACCGGTGACCTATATTCTGCCCCTCCAACAGCAGTACAGGGCTGATGACAGGAAAGACTTCCATTAACAATTTTGTCTTTTGTATCTTCATTCCAGAGCTGTAAAGTACCATCAACCCTATCTCACCCAACAGCAAATTGACATTTTATTTCTTAGACAACAGCAGGAGAATTGATCTCTATGTGGGAACAACCGCTGAAACATTTGGTGCTCTCTGGGAGTTGTTCAACATATGCTCATCCATTGAAACGTTCTGCATGTTTCCTACATAATTTGGGCTGGACCTCAGCCATCCACAAAGTAGATGACAGCCATAAGCACCAGGCCATGAGCTATATTCTCTGTATGGCCTTTTCTCAGCACACCTTCTGTTCCCTCCACTCCCCAGAAAAGAACTTGTTTTCTAAACGTAAAGATTTTAATTAAATGGTATTTCCCCTTTTTTGCCAAATCTGCTAATTGTTCATATTATCCTCATTTTAAATGAAGATAGAAACACTGTGCTCTTTGGCAGAGTGTTCCTTTCTTAGTTGGCAAACAGGAATTTATCACAATGGAATAAATTACATTCTAGCATAACTTTTTAGAGCACCATTAATACAAATATATACCCTTCCTTTTTGGCAGAAGTGCCACTGCTCTATTCAAGATCTAAATTAATTTTCAGACTTTTATTGCTTCAACCATTATCCTTTTCATCCAGGACTCTAAAATAATGCATTCACTTTACCTATAGAGAAGTGCAGCCTGATCATATATCTTTTCCAATCCTTTAAAAATACCCAGGAAAAGTAATTTTTTCCCAAATGATCTTTTCATGATAGCATTATTGTTACTATGGTCATATTTTATTTTCAGTTTATGGGACTGTAACGTGTGGCTACTAACAGTTGTACTAAAAGTGGAAGTACATGGCATTGAGGCTGGAACTTCTTATGTTGGCTGCAAAAGATCCATGAAACCATAGATGGTTTTGATGCCTTATTCCTGTTCTTAAAATCAGAGCCAAATAAGGCATCAGTTTTATTTTCACTAATCAATTAAAAACTTGAAGGAAGGCTTTATTAGCATTTGAGGAGCCAACAGACCTCTTCTCTGTAAAGATGGAGATCATTCATTGGTCCCTGGGGCTAAGTGCATAGGATGTCAAGACCTTTTCACTGTCTCTGAGATCAAAATGATGTAGGCTAGCTCACGTTCAGATACCCGTGCTCTCTTCTCCCCCAGAAGAAGTGGGCAGCATCAAAACTGCCAGTGTGGCATGGTCCTTCTCAAGTGCCATTTGTGCCAGCCTCTGTTTGGGCCCAGTGCCACCTGACAGTGGCCAGGGCTGCAAAGGACCCTGCCAACGACGGAGAAAGCTGCCATAACAGACTGCAACCATGGTACAATTATGGACCATAATTGTGGGGCTCTCTCAAACCTGGCCCTGCTTTAATAATTGTACAGACAGGAACTGTGAAACCTGTGAGATAGTAAAATAAAGGTGCTTAACATTTGCAGAGTATTAATAGGATATAAGCTTAAAGGAAAAATTACAGTGTGCTTTGAAATTAATTTTTTTTTGTGTGTTCTTGTTTTTATGAGAACTATGACTTTTAAAATCCTAGACATTTTCTGATGCATTCTGAACAGTGTGCTTTTAGTAGCTATTGAAGCTCCATTTTAAGGAAGCCTCATCATTCCAGACACTTCAATTAATGGGTAAGTCTCACAGAGGTACCAGCGGGGTGCAATCCCCACATACCCGGGTGACAGAGTTTACTATTTCCTGCAACAGGCTTCCCATGTATCACCAGCCTTGCTTTGATTTCCAGCTGTAAGCTCCCCTTTCTGTCTGTTTTAGCAAGTTGGGGTTTTTTAGGTCTTTCTTACAGATTGACACAACAGGAGTAAGTCCTCCTCCAGAAAGATATAAATAGTAGTCTCAACTCATCATTAAAATCCTATTTTAATCTTTGAAACCAGAGGAAATGTGGAGAATAGAACGGGACTCAGAGAAGCAGAAAGTATACATTACCATAAATAACATATAGGAGACGTGCAACAGCATGAGAATATATCTCAAGCCCAAATCAATACCAGCAAACTAGCCAGATAATAGATTTTTTTACTCTGTACTGTGTAGTTAAAGTTTTAAATAGACTTTAAGTTCATAAAGTTTTTCCTTTTGGAAATAATAACTGACTAGTGTGATTTTACATTTATTAATATGTTTGCAGAAAGTGCAAATGATCACTGAAGAAACATGCCCACTTTTTAATATTTTCATTCAGAGCAAATAGAGTTGCCAAGTCTATGTCTTGTAAAACTTAACAACTTGGATCCAGCTGGTATATCAAAGCAAGCTATGGCCTATCAGGTTTTGGAATACAACCAAGAAAACACAAAGAATTGCAGTGTAAGGAAAACATTGCTTACTTTAAAAAAAATATGGGTGGTTAATTTTTTTTTTTGCTCAACAGCCATCCAGATGGGAACTTCAAGTGCCAGTCGAAATCTGAGTCCTAAAACACCCTGTGTGATTTAGTCAAAGTTCACCGAAAGAGAACGGAAGTATTTTTGTTCTAGATACATGACCAATGCAAAATCATTGTAGATACTTTTTTTTTAGAATTTTCTTTGGACTCAGTTTAGCTCTTGTGACATTACAATACCTGAAAATCTCTATGTGTACTTAGTCATAACATTTTTCTAAAAGCATTATTTTCTGTCAGTGTTTACAGTGTGTTTTAAAATCTTTTTATATTTGTACTCTTTTTTTGTTATAGGACCACTTTTTTGACATTAAAAGAATACAATTTTAAATACTTTAATGGTATTGTGGAGCTGATTATGTATGATGAGCAAATTCAGAAATTCTTTTCAGTCTTAGTCCCAGACAATAGGGATAATTAGATATTTCTGTTGTCTTTTACACGAAACATTACAGATTTATGATCTCCTATGTAAGTCTGGTATCATCAACATCTCGATTGAGCTTCAGTCAAGTTTTATTTTTGTCAGCTAGTGCTAAAGGTATCAAATTAACAGTAGAAATACTAAGAAAACTTTATTTTCTCCTGTATAACCTGGATTTTCTCCTCAATGTATAACCTGGAAAAACAAAACCTCAGACAGAATTTCTTTTTATTTTGAGAATTTTTCCTTATAAATTATGACATCCTCTGATTTGTTGTATTCTGTCTCTCTCTGCATTTATGAAATTCTTTACTGTTTTATGTTATTGAATTATCCATTAAATTATATTTAAAAACCTAAATATTTGGCTTTATTTTCTTTTAACATTAAAAAATTCCTTATCGTATTCTGCCTTCATTATGAAAGCAATATTCCTATTACATACAGGATAATTTACTCCTCTAAATATCATGGCAGGTGTCTTTAAAATGAGGTGTAAAGTACTCTATGAAAATAACGAGCTTTGTAAATGTACCATTTTTTTTATTATCTTCTTGGTGTTTCCTTTTCTTAATTATGTACATGATAGATCAAAAAAACTTCTGTTTATATAACCTAAAATTGTTATGTTTATTTCAAATGTAAGTGCATTTATTTATTTTGTATTACATGGTGAATTTGTGTTTGTTACTCAGAACTGTCCACTTTTGAAATTCAAATGATTACTCATAAGAATGAAAAATTGTGCAGAGTACATATACTTTAAATGTTAAAATTACATGCATTATAAGTATTTGGGCAGGTTTAATGTATAAAAATTACCTACTTTGCTGAGTACAGGACCTCTAAGTTTCTAGTGTGGCATGACACACACCATAACAAGCCTGAACAAGGTTTTCTTAGAATCATGGAAGCACAGAATGGCTTGGGTTGGAAGGAACCTTAAAGATCATCTAGTTCCAACCCCCCTGCTCTGGGCAGGGACACCTTCCACTAGACCACGTTTATCAAAGCCCCATCCAACCTGGCCTTGAACACTTCCAGTGATGGGGCATCCACAGCTTCTCTGGGCAGCCTGTTCCAGTGTCTCACCAGCTCACAGTAAAGAGTGTCTTCCTAAGAGCCAATCTAAACCTGCCCTCTGTCCTTTGAAGGCATTCCCATCATTTAAAGCCATGAGTGCTCTGCAGGTTTGGACAGCCTGTGGGGTGTTTATTGCAGTCACGGGGTGAGGATGCAGATATGACAGCCTGCACAGCACTCGCAGTCACACACTTCCTCAGGGGCTGTTAGTCAAAATGCAGCATCTCGCTAAACATATCAGGCCCGGGGCAACTTGCACAGGGACTTGTGGACAATGGGATGGCATCACGTGCAGCCAGAGGCCTACACTACCCCTCAAATCTGTATTCAGTTTCCTCCCAGTCAGGGTCAGGGCAACACCTCAGGGCTGCCTGAGCATCCCTCTGGCCAAGCATCTTCTGGTAGCATGCTGAAAACAGCAATATAAAAGTGCCAGTAACCCTACACTGTTGTCTGTTTTATTTAATGATAAAACCATAAATCAGGGGGAATGACAGTAGTATATCCTTTTCACCTTCTATTAGAGTTCAGTGTTCCCCTGATAGGAAATAAGTCTCTCCAGAGAGAAAGAGCTGATCTTAGATTGATTTCTGAAATACTCTCAAGCTTCTAGGATTTAAGAGGAGATGGAAAATTGATTTGTATTTCACATGCTACATTCATTTGTGGAACATGTCTTCAGCTGCAGTAATATAGTATTTCTCCATTACAGTAATCTGTACGAAGCCTGATTTACATTAGGGTTTTGTAATATAATTCTCTTTTAACTCCCAAGACCTTAGGAGACAATATCGATATTCCTCACTTACTCTTGGCGTGAACATGCAAAATTCTTGAAACCTGTTTCTTGAGTCAGAACTTAATGCTTCCCTCTCTGCCCTGTAAATGACCTCTTTTCTGAATATCCCAATGAAGAGGGATGCATTTTCAAGGCAGGAAGCAGGAGACATTGCTCTGTTCCACTGTCTCTGCTACATGAATTAAATACGATTAAACTGCTGGCAAGGTTTAACTGTTAAAATGACAATTCCTGAGAGAAACAATATAATGAGGATTCCTTTTAGAAAATATTCAAGTGAAGTCCGTATATTCATGAAGAACCTTATAGAAAGTATAAAGCAAGTATTTGTAATATTTGCCAGTTGATTCTACTCCTCCTGGTAAACATCAGTTTATTGTTTCTCAAGTAGAAATTGTACTGATTGTGAAGACTGTTTCAGTCCCTTGAAACTCTTAAAATTATCAAACAAATTTCAGTTATAAACCTGACCTTTCTCAAACATGCAATGCCAGATCTGTTCCATAACCTTTACTTAATTAAGTCATAGTCTTGCTTATTTCTGTTATGACTATATAGAAATATAAAATTACTTTTGGTTAGGCCAAGTAAGCTGAACAATCTGAATTCCACAGTTCTAAAACTCATTGAACAACAGAAGGTTAGGAGATAAAAAAATCAGACCTTGCTCAGTGTCAGGA
The DNA here is from genome assembly GCA_013397915.1 of Daphoenositta chrysoptera. Lineage (NCBI taxonomy): Eukaryota > Metazoa > Chordata > Aves > Passeriformes > Daphoenositta > Daphoenositta chrysoptera. The sequence continues at coordinate 512,941 of VZRO01001177.1, read as the reverse complement.
GGGTATGAATTCACATATAGATTCCCATTTATGACAATTGACTTTGTGCAGCATGAAATAGATGTCTCAGTACAGAAATGATGACATATTGCTTTCATAAAGTCTCTTAAAATTGACAGAGACTCTGCAGGTAACTCTCCTAGGATTTTCAGCTTTTTATTGGCACAAACAAATGGGAACAGTTTACATCCTGCTACCTTTATTTCAATGGCTTTAAAAATGCAGTAAATTGTAGTGTCTGTTTTTTGTTTGGTTGGTTTTTTTCCTAGTATGCAATAAATATCTCCTTGATTGAGAAGTATCATCTTTTTAGAAAATCTTACCTTTTTGTTCCTTTCTATCAAAGAACAAAGGAGCAAAGGTTGTACTATTTTGTATTGCCTCCTAGAAATACCACATAAAAGTATTTGTTTCCCTTTCAAGCAAACTTCCGTCATCTATCTTTAGTAAAAATCTTAGTTATTACTTGAGTTCCTAAAAATTCTCTTGAACTTTCCTAGGGACACGATGAGATTAGTAGTAACTAAAGAATTACGAAACACCATAGGAAATATTTCATAGAATCATAGAGTGGTTTGGGTTGGAAGTGACCTAAAGGTCATCTAGTTCTAACCTTCCTGCCATGGGCAGGGACACCTTTCACTAGACCAGGTTGCTCAGAGCCCCATCCAGCCTGGCCTTCAACGCTTCCAGGGATGGGACATCCAAAACTCCTCTGGGCAAACTGTTCCAGTGCCTCACCACCCTCACAGTCAAGAATTTCTTCCTAATATCTAATCTAAATCTACTGTATTTCAGTGTGAAGCCATTCCCCTTGTCCTGTCTCTAGATGCTCTTGTAAAAAATATCTCTCTGTCTTTCTTGTAGGCTCCCTTCAGGTACTGGAAGGGCAAAATTAAGTCACCCCAAAGCCTTCTCTTTTCCAGTCTGAACAAACACAATTCTCTCAGCTTTTCCCTCTGATCATCTTGGTGGCCCTTCTTTGGACTTGTTCCAAGAGGTCAATGAGCTTCCCGTGCTGGGGACCCCAGAGCTGGATGCAGTGTCCCAGGTGGGGTCTCACCAGAGCAGAGCAGAGGGACAGAATCCCCTCCCTCACCCTGCTGGCCCCGCTGCTTTGGATGCAGCCCAGGACACAGCTGGCTTTTAGGGCTGTGAGTCTTATTAAACCCCAGGAGATTCCCATTGGCCCACTTCTGGAGCTTGTCCAGGTCCCCCTGCATGGCATCCCCTCCTTCAGGTGTGTCAACTGCGCTACTCAGCTCAGTTGTGTCATCTGCAAATTTGCTGAAGGTGCATTTGATCCCTTTGTCTATGTCATTGATGAAGAGATAAAAAATCACTGGTCCCACATGGACCCCTGAGGGACTCTGTTTCATATGGGTAAAAACCTTATAAATGAAGGCCTTGTTGCCTTTGTAAAACCATGGCTCAGGCCTGTTACTTCAGCTAAGTAGAGAAGGACTGTGGGAAAGAGACACAGCTGAATTAAGGGTAGAAAAACATGTTGTGTGACCATCGTGTGTTTGCATTGTGGTGTATGGTGGTTGGTTGAATTGATGCCTTGAGAGGCCACCTAGAAACAGAGAATAGACAGGAGTAAGGGAATAAAGGTAGGTATTTATTTGAAAGGCCTTCAAAGGTGCACCCTGGGGAGGCCAAAGGCAACACCCAAGATGGACGATGAGTCACAAGTTCTTCATGCTTTTATAGGTTTGGTTTATTTGCATATCAGCATAAATTTGCCAATTAAAACTTTAGCTAATGATTTAATTCCCCCTCAACTTGCCCCCCCTTTAGAGACTTTTGGTTTACACATTTTGGGCATAGGACAGTCTGGGTGTCCTTGGAGAGAAAACCTAGAGAGTCTATGTCATTTCTATCTTAGCATGAGAGAACAGCAGCTAACAGGCTAAAAGACACTTCAGAGTTACATACTAAGCAATACAGGATTTGAAAAATATAAGAGTTAAAACCTAAGAATTATGTTTGTTGTGCTTTAAAACTATGTAAACAGATAACTGGCTAAGAGCTTAAAAAGGCTGTGGTTTTGCAATAAAGCAGCTCTCCTTTGCACCTGCCTGGGGACTTTGTGTTGCTCCTTATCGCAACAGGACACCACTTGTCACTGATGTCCATCATGACTCTCAACCACTGACCACTACTCTCTGGATGTGGCCATCCAACTACTTTCTTATCCACCCAACAGTCCATGCATCAAATCCATTTCTCTATAATTTAGAGAAAAGGATGTTGTGGTAGCAACAGATATATAGAAGCCCAGATGAATATCTTTAACCCTTTTCTTGTCCACTGATGTAGTCACATCGTTTCTGTTGTATCCAACAGAAACCTCTAGACCACAAGATTTCTTTTGTATTATCATCTCCAACAACAATTAATTAAGTAAATCTGGGTTTATTATTGAAAATATTTGTCAATAACATTATTGACATTTCCAGCAACATTTCTAAAGAAAGTAGTTTTGAAAGAAATTCCTGAAGCTGGTGAATTTTCAGTGTCCTCTGACAATACCATTGGACAAACAGCCATGCTAGAAATCCTGGCACTGACCTCTTGCATAACAGAGGTCACAGGGACCTGTGGCCCAGCCAGGGGACTGAACACTGAGAGACACAGCAGGAGCCAAGGACCTCCAGACTTTCGTGCACTTGGACTGGGAGAGTACAAAAGCACAGGGATTCCTTTTTTCAGGGTCCCTCCTTGGAGGCACACAGATTGAGATGTTACTCTGTTGTTGCACCATGATTGCATTATTTTAAGGATCAAGACATCTGAGATTCTGCTATGAGAAACCTGAGGTCAAACTGGTGAGGAAAGCGGGTCTGACTGTGTGAGTGTGTGTGTGTAGGGAGTCGAGTGGGGTTGGCTCAGTGGAGCTGCCCACTGCAAAGGTCCTAGTTCAGGTGGTGCTAGTGTGACTGCCAGAGTGGCTCCTGGACAGTCAGACAGGAATGTTTCTTTAACAATCATCTAGAAATTTGCCACTGACCTGTTGGGGTTTTAAAATAAAAGAGTCTGAATTCTGTGTTAAACATACAAGCTACTTACAGTAGTAAAAATTTACATACATTTTAGCAGGAACAAAGGGAATGCACTGTAAAACCAGCAAGTCTCTGCCAGAATATAGGCCTAACCTGTGCTTTAATTTCATCAAGTTATGAGTTTGTCTCCTAGATGTTGTAAGGTAGGACATTAGATTGCTATTGCTATTCCTTGCTTTAAAGAATGATCAATAGCAAGCATGATGGATAGTGCTGGGCAGAGAAAGAGTGGTCCAGGTTATATGAAAGATGCCAATTACATTTTGCCCTGTCGGGCGAACTTTCATTTCAGAAAAGTGCTAACACAAAACAACTCTTTCTCTCAATCAGCACTTATTTGAAGACTTCTGTACTCTGAGTTGTAGATCTAAAAAATATGGTACAGAAAGTTTCCAGTTGCATCAGTGTCAGGAACATAATGTTTCTGGCTTCAAAACTGTTTTCAACAAAGCTGTGTTGAAGAAGGCTGCTCTCACATGTCTTTAGCCATTATGTCAGCTCAGTCTCCTAAAAGAAATTTCCTTGGTTTTATTTCTGCTAGCTATTTCTCTGCTGTCTACTCTCTCTTTCCTCTAGTTCAACCTATAGTTCCCTGATCTTCAACCTGCTTGTCTAAAACTTGCCTATTGTCTATCTGTGTGTTGCTGTTAACTAAGATGTGGTCAGAATACTGTGAATCATTATTTATTAAATTACTGTGGTTATTACTTCATCTTGCCATCAAAAAAGGAAATATGCCTGTGACAAGTCTCTCCCAAATATTTCTGTATCACCAGGATGTCTGTGAATAAAAGACAACAAAATTGCTTTTTCTTCTTTTGTGTCAGAATGAATCTAATATACTGTTAGAAAAAACTGTCTCCATCACAGGAAAGCTTTCAATGGTTCACTGCCTTAACATTAATCAACATGCATTGAATGCTGTTTTGAAGAGATGAAGTGACAAATATATGTGAAAAATATTGTGGTTTTACCTGAAACACAGCATCTTCTTACGCTCTCCATCTGTGCTTTCCAAATCCAAAATAGGGTAGGAGAGAACAGGGTCAAAATTGAACTTAAAAAAATAACAAGAAAGAAAAGAAGCAGAAACTTGAAAGATAAAATTTTAGACCTGAACCCTGATTTTGATAATTTAGAATTAATTTATTTGCCCTATTCTTACTTACAGATACATATTTATAAGAATACTCACAGGGGTATATATCTCTTCAATACCTAATTTGAAAAAAGAAACTAACTAAAAAGCTTGCAAATCTGAAACATCATATTGTTTAATAATCAACATTAAAAATTCAGTTGGCTTACTTCAGCGTGCCAGAATTGCATCTTTAAGGATTTCTGCAGCTGACATAATTTCTGACCGTGTGGAACTCATATTAAAATATCACTGAATTTCAGTGTTCGCAGGTGTATTTTTTTTAATATAATCCTACCTCCAGTATGACTTAGAAAAATAAAAGTTGTGAAGAGATATTTCAGCATGAGATTTTTACTTTTTTTTAAAGTCTCTTAATGTTGAAATTGCATTGTTGGCTATTGCAAAGCTCCAGAATGGGAAGTTAATCATTAAATTGCCCTGTTTTTTATGGTCTCTGTTTCATGTAGCTTACCCTGGCCAGCAGCATAAACCAGACAGACATATGAAGAGGAATTAAACCTCTCATATTCAGCAATTTTATCCTCTAATCTTTCTTACAATCTACTGCCATCCTTACTTCCTCATGATGTCCTTACACTTTTGCTTTCTGAAATTATTACTGATTATTTCTCTCATCATTCTGCATACGGCTATGTCTTTTCATTTCATAGAATGAGAAAAAATGAACCTCAGAGTCTAAATGCCCTTATTATTTCTAAGTGCTAATACTTCAGCTGAAAAAGATGACTGTTTAAAGCCCTGACACCATCATGTGAATTTTATACTAAGGCCTTTGGAGGAAAAGTCACTGGTAAGTGACTCCTGGTTCTGCTGCTGCTCTTTGAAGTATTCTTGGTACCACAGCACACCAACATTTCACTGTTGAGTGCTGCCTGTGGTAATGCCTTGTTGGGGTCTGTCATTTTCTCTAGGAAAGTAAGAAGCAACAGGAAAGTAAAGTGCCATGTTGACAGCAAAATACTCGACAGTTTTGACCTTCAGTAGACATGACCTTGGCAAACAGCAGCAACAGGATCCAGTGGATGGCATTTTATGGGTGCTGTGCTGTACAGACACACCTTTGGTTCTCCTGATTTCATCCCTTTCCTTCCTCCCTTGGTGAGCTCAAACAATGTTCCTTCTTCAGAAGAGGAAATACTTTTAGAATAAGCAGCTTATAAACTGAGACTGTGCAGGCATAATTTGTGAGAAGTCCCTGTAGAGTGCGGCATAGGACAACAATTCTAGCAAAGAAAAATTAATTGTGATATTTTATAGCTCCTGGCAGTGAAATCATGATTGCTATTTCAAAAAGTGGATAAAGAAAAGAAAAGCAAAGCAAGTCTGACTTAAAATATAGGATGCAAACGATGTAAATGGCAGACACCATCGTGTTTCTCCACAATTTTCTATGACAGGTTCCTTTAGCATTTGCTAATGTGTCTAAAGAGCTTTTATGAGCTTGGCTATTTGTTCTGCTGCTGAAACAAGCAAATAGGTGAGGGGAGAGCCTCCCAGAAACCAAGCTTCCTTGAAGTCCTGCAGTCTAGATGCCAGGCAACTTTATGCTGAATCATACGGTCTAGTTAATGTTCAATATTGTTGATGTATTCTCAGACAGCAGACTTATACTCCGACAATTTTGTTTAATTGTCGGGAAAATGTCATATAGAAGCCAACAAAATTATTCCCTTCCTAAAACCCATCATTATATCATGTATAACAGGTTTGACATCTCTTAGCAATAGTTACCACATGATTTGATCTGAGATGAGCAGGGTCTGCTTTACAATTCGAATATCTAGACTGCACAGTGAAGGTTTACTTTAACATACAATTTAATCTGCTTTAAATGGGATATGAGTAAAGAATAAGAAAAGTCTCATTACTAAGATACACTTTGGTCCATACCATAATATTTATAGCCAGAATTAATAAGTCTAAGTTCAAAACATAGGCAAAATTCCATTATTTCCAAATGTCATGAAAATATAATTTTCCTCAGATAAAAACTTAAATGGGACCATGAATAAAATAACTACAAATTTTAGCACATTCTTAATGTTAGTTATCTTTGTTATAGCACCTAAGGCATCCAGCTTATCTCTTTCATTTAAGGGTCTCAGAGCTCATTACTAGTTTAAGAACCCAGGCACCTTTATAAGGTGAACAAATGCTATCTTCATTTTGCAATAGGAATAGTGACAAAAAATTATCTTCCAGGAAAGTCAATGAAATCTGTTTCAGGCTCCATTCATCTCCTTTCTATTCTATATTTCTGAATATTTTAACTATCCTAGCACTATTGCTTCAAAATTGGAAGTGTTTCAGCCAGTCAAAATCCAGGAATGCTGTTACAATTTTGACTGATTCGCCCTTGCAGCTTAGTATGTATACTGATTTCTTAGTCACTCATTTTCTTGCACTTATATTTGCATAATGATAGAAAAGTTCTATCTTAGTAATTCAGCATAGTATGCAAATTCCCATACTCTGACATGCAGGCAGCTATTATTAGTCAGGCAAAGTACAGGGATTTACATTAATCAATGTATTTCTCTTTCTCAGCTACTTTATTGCAATTATCTAAATCTCATAGCTCTGATTATGAAGAAAGAAAGACCTTTGAGAAAACTGAGATGAAGTGAACAGAAGTTTTGAAATCACCATGATTTTTATTGACAATGGTTTTACAGACCATGTGCTCTCATCATAAAGATTACACAGGTAAAACTAATAGGTAAAGACCACAAAAATCTGGGTGAGGGTACCATTTTATAAATATCTATAAGAGAAAATGTATTGCGTAAATCTGTAACTCACCTTAGCCTGTTATGTGGAGCAAGCATTTTCCCCTATATCTAGTTTGTTGATAACTATGCAAATTATTATTATGCAAATACTTGACACTCAAAATATAAGAAGATAACGTTCTCAGCAAAGCACAGATACTTAAAGACACCCTAATAATTATGCTGTTAGAAACATTAGAAACATAGTGTCACATTTCTCAGTATTATGGATTATCAATACTCTTTTGACTCTGAAAGATGCTCTGAAGTAAATTGTCCACTACGTGTAAGTGACTTAGAAGCTCAGCTGTTGAGAGCTCCATCCTACTTTGTGTAGGCACATTATCAATCCTTTGGCTTATTTCTTCTGGGGAAGATTTAAGAATAAAACATCTTAGATGATTCATCCTCCTCTTCTGGAGCACTCAGGGTGATATAATTGAGAGAAAATATTTCACATAAAATAACAAGCACAATTTTTCTTCATAAGAAGACAAATCCTCTCCTTCACCTTGTCTTCAATATGCTGCAGTCTAGTGGTTGGGACACTCCAGGGGAATTGAGATACCCTTGCCAGTGGAAGATTACAGCCAGTTTATATCATCAGTTTATCTGGCCATTAGGCTGCCAAACTTTTCTGCGGGGTAGCTCTTACTTTAGATGCAGAATCGTACAGAATGGTTAGGATTGGAAGGAACCTAATTAAAGATCACCTAGTTCCAACCCTCCTGCCATTGGTAGGGATGCTGTTCACCAGATCAGTTTGTTCATGTTCCTCATCCAACCTGGCCTTGAACACTGACAGGGATGGAACATCCACACCTTCTTTGGGCAACCTATTCCAGTGCCTCACCACCCTCTGAGTACAGAACTTTGACCTGACATATAATCTAAACCTGTCCTCTTTCAGTTGAAAACCACTGCCCCTTGTCCTATCTGGCCATATAAAAAGTCCCTCTCCTCCCTTTTTATAAGCCCCCTTAAGGTACTGAAATGTTTCAATGAGGTGTCCCCAAAGCCTATTCTTCTCCAGACTGAACAACCCCAGCTCCCTCAGCTTGCCTCCATAGCAGAGGTGTTCCAGCCCTCTGATTATCTTCACAGCTTCCTCTGGACCTGCTCTAATAGGTCCATGTCTTTCTTGTGTTGAGTATCCCAGAGCTGGATGCAGCACTCCAGGTGGGGTCTCGTGAGAGCAGAGTAGAGGGGCAGAATCCCTTGAACTGCTGGCCACCCTGCTTTTGATGTAGCCTAGGAAGTGGCTGAATTTTTGAGCTGTGAATGCACACTGTTGACTCATGTCCATCTCTTCACCCACAAGAACCCCCACAGGACAGGTCTCAACGAGTTCTCTCAGTCTGGAATTGCTCCAGCCCCGGTGCAGCACCTTGCACTTGGACTTGCTCAGCTTCATGAGGTTCATGTGGGCTGACTTCTCAAGACAGTAAGATTCATACACACACACACACACCCCCTTCTATGACTCCTTGGGCCTTATTTCCCTCCTGCTAAGCACAGAGTGTGCACATGCTGTCTGTCATCATAACACCTATCACACCCTTGTATTTTAAGGGCAGAAAGGTGCGTTCTGGTTACACCCAAAGTTAGAGAGGATGGCACGAGATAACTTGGCATGAGGATGAAAACAGCATGGAGTGGAAAGTTAGAAGATTCCAGCATCCCAGCTGTCCTGTGATTTTGTACATGGGATGAGTGGTGTCAGCCTATTATATAAGTGTATGTTACAGCCCTCCTTAAACCACGAACAAACTGGGTTTTTCAGAGTTAAAAATCAATATTAGTAAATATACTGCAAAGTTCTTGCATTTGTGTGCCTGCACAGTAGCCGTCACTCAGGAATTTTCTGGCCATGGCCAAGGTGTCAGGGATGAACACATGACAATTCAGGCTAAGCCAAAAAAAGTGCAAGGGAGAAAACAGAAAAGTAATGGTGATCTAATTTTCTGATTTCCAATGTATTAAACCCCAATATTCTTACATTGCTGGCATTGTCTTTAAGAATTTAAACTATTGTTGTGTGCAATAGTTTTTCTTTTTATATTCTTCTTGCTGCATACATGCAAACAGATACACAAACACACACATCTACTGTAAAAATTCCTAATTTCTATCAGTTGCATATCAGAAAAGCATTAGAGATGCCACTGCCTCTTGAATTAATGGTCTGTACAGGATAATTGTATACATTTCGATTATAACCTAGAATGAGTTTTTAGGGCAACTCTCTACTAGCTGTTTTTAAGCTATACAAAGCAGCTAGACATGGGACCCAGACCTCCTCTCAGTGGTTTTGGTTTAATACACCATTCCCCAAACTAGGAGTTGTAAATATTTGTAATTGCCTGCAAGTTTGCAGCAGCTGAAATAAGGATCTCATTAAACTTCTTCTTCCACTCCAGTTATCTTTGCTTTTTTCCTTCCCTCAGGAATGTCCTTTCTCGTGACTAATGCCAGTAGTGCAAAGTTTTTGCACGACAATTGCTATATAAAATGTATATACATTTTATATTAATTTCTTAGTTTCTCCACAAGTTATCAGGACGGATATGAAAGTTATTGTCTATATTCCAAGAAAAGATAATTTTTTAGTATTGATATACATTAATATGAAGCAATAGAGATCTATATTTGGAATGGCTCGTGCATGTGCTTATTCCTTGTGAGTGGATCCCTGGAACTCAAATATAAGCATATAAAGAAACATGGTAAGATTTTGTTCTGAAATTGAAGGCTCTGAAAATACAACAGCGCAATTATGAAAAGAATAAGGAAATATATCCTCACTCAAATTTACAGAGGTAGTTGTAGAGACACTTAGCAATCCCTGGAAATCAACTGAGAAGGGCCTAAAGCAGTAGCACATATTATGTCAAAAGGTGGAGTACTTAAATAATTTCCTGCTTCTTAAATCCAGAATGTTAGTTTGTCATCTCATCTGTTTATATGATGTATATGTATATACATATGTACAACATACATACATAAGTATTTATGTATGTGTGTCTGTGTGCATGTATAATAGGTGCTTAAGAAAGAAAAACAAAAGCACCAGTAGGCTGTTACCTGCTGAAAGAAGTCCTGATCTACCAGTGTCTTGAACACGGGGAGGCCCTTCTTTCCAACTCCTATTGACATAAAAAATTAATTTTCAGAGCTAGATTCCCGAATATGGCTCATAAATTTCCTTGGTTTTATTTCTGACAGATAGTTCAGCCAGCAGTAGAATGTCTTTCTTCACAACAGGCAAGATAAAATATGAAGTTTACTGTAAGGCAAAACTTACAGCCCTAAAGATATTTGTAAGTCTCCAAAGTTTGGTAGCTACTGATACTGAGTTTTAAACCCCCAGTTCTAAAGCACCTGAAATCCATTTTCAGCTTTTGTGTATCTTATTGCTCTTTATCCTCACTGGGATCTCGATTAAGATTTTCTTTAGAAGCTTTTCTAAATTAGATTCTTATTACTAAGAAGAAAAGTAGTATCTCTGTTTACCCTTACAAATGGGAAAATGTTTGACTGAATTTGTAGTCACAGTACTTTGGTAAAGAATGAAAGACAATTAAATCTAACTGGGAAATCTGATAAATAATTCACTGCAAGAGCTGAGAGATGCACAATAGTTTTTCTTGTAAGAAATCCAGAAAGATTTGTTGTCTTCTGAAGCTGAACAAGCCTAGAATAAAAGTGAGCACCTGAAAAGAACTATTGCTTCTAATGTCAGCCAGTTTTTCACAGTCAAGTTTTTGCCGAGAGATTGTTAGCTTTTTCTTCCTGGGATCCTGGAATATTCCGTGTATTTTCTGTTGAGGTCTTTGAACAGAAGCTTATGAAATCTTTAATATAAAACTTGGGTTGATTTTCAGACTCAAAGAATACAGTGATCAGTCACAGAATTACTGATTGAGGCTAAGTCTGTGGTAGATGTACGGTTTTTATGTCTGTCAGCTAATACTGAGGTTTGTGTGCAAGTATATCGTTATTCCAAATGAAATACAAACCTCAGGGGGTAGAAATTCAACCTAAATAAAACAAAAACCCATAAAGCTAATAACATCTTTTCCCACATGAAGGAAAAGAAAAATATGCTGCCATTATATTAGACAGCAAAATCACAGGTTTTTACAAATATCTGTGAAAGAAACAACAGGCTAGTATTTAATGAATATTTGCTTTGAGATTTAATGAAAAAAACCACGCTGTTGTTGATGAAGTTGCAATTATAATGAACTATATTGTTTGCTAAATAAAATTAGGGTGTAAAGAGACAGATTGGTAGGAGAGAAGCAAAAGTGAATTTTGGGGATAATAATGCTCTCATCAGGGAAATAATCCTAAATGTCGCTAGGTCTATGGAGGTTTTTGTTTTCTTTGCTGAATGTTTTTTTGTAGAAACTATGGTTTTTTTCTTCAGCTTTCTTGCCTAATGGCAAATACTTGAAGTTTCATGGTACTACCCAAAGATTCATGTTCCTTTGAGTTTTCACACATCAAAGGATTAGTCTGGAGTAAATAAGAAACATTCTGGAATATGTAGCAATTATAAAGATTATATAGGTTTGATAGTTTGTCTTTTTGGACTTTTTAGACACACAAATCAGAATGAGATTACTGTTATTTGAAAACAAAAAAAAAATTGTTTCTACAAACTGCCATTTAAATTATCATCATTTTAGATTGTCCATGGACTTCATAACTCGATCTGGTGTCACTTAAAGGTGAAGACCCACCCACTGTTTTCAAAGGAGACAGGGCATAAAAGAGATGGAAAGCAGTGAGCTGGGTTTGTAGTTTACTAAGGCAGAATGGGATTAGCAGCAGCAAAGCTGCTAATGCGTTAGTACATAAGAATTTAAATACTGAATGTGAGCTCAATTGCTGATAAAGTAGTATCAGCATTTTAATTAATTAATTCAAATGACAACAATAAGATGCACAGAATGGTGATAAGATTCTTCTTTAATTCTTTGATAGATATATATTGTCCTGGCAGATATATAGATATAGATATAGATATAGATATAGATGATATAGATATAGATATAGATATAGATATCGATAGATATAGATATAGATATAGATATAGATATAGATAGATATATTTATATTGCCCTGGTTTATTAGGTAACTACATATATGTCTTTTTACCTGTAGAATTAACAGTCTACTCAAAATTGCTTCAAATCTGGTATGCCATTTCTTGATAACTAAAGAACACCAGTGCTATTATTCTCTCTGTTAAGCTAGGCCTTTTTCTGCAGGAGATAACATTGGGCTTGAAGTTATTTTGATAACTTTCCAGGGAGACAGATTTTATTAAAAGTATGCCATAGCTATTTTCCCATCCTGCACCTGCTCAGAATGCTGCCCTCTGTCCTATTACCCAAATTAATGAATTAACTGAGAGTTTGGGGTTCAGATCTGTAGGTGGATCTCACTGTTGATTTTGATTTCTATGTCCTTTGTTTGTGCTTTCAATGAGATATATTTGGATTTGCATTTTGGTTTTAACTTTTTCTTTTTTTTCTTGATGTCATTTCAAGGCCTACGAATTTCAGGCAGGACGTATTTTATGTCTGATTTCTAAAGCTCTTTTTAGGATTGCTTTGTGGTTTTGGATAAATTATCTTGTTTTGGCCTGTATTTTTGCTTGTTAGCCATTACATATTGCAGTTGGCAATACTTCCTCCACAAGATTTTTGCTGGGTTTGATGTGATCCATATTCTATTGGGTTATGTTTCCCAACCCAGGGACCATTAGCCTAGTTATGTGGATGTTAGCAGAGACATTCTCATTAGCTTCCATAAAAGCAGCCAAAGCAGAAAACTTTTGCAAAATCAGCAAACTGCAGTTTATAATCTCCAACAATGCTCTAGCTCCTTAAATCAGCAGAATCACTCCAACTTGTTTCACAGGGAGCCGGGCCAGCATGCATATCATCAGAAAGGTTTTTTTCAGAACCCAGCACTATTTAGACCAACCTCTAGGATGTAACAAACTCTTAAGGCTTGTTAACAGCACCTGTAATAGAATCTTTGATATAATTTCCGATTAAAATCCCCTCATTGAATACGACAAATTGTAATAAATTAGAAATGAACTCCAATTCAGTTTGTCAATGGTGAAGAACTCAAAGGAGGAGGGGGAAAATTGTTTTAAAATGAATTCATCTTTCATGAAAAGAGAATTAAACAGTTAGACATTTATACCACTGAAGATAGGTTTCAGATGCTTTCGCTTACTCTGAGAAATCTCTTCTTATATAATGAAACACAGTGATGTCACAATCAATCTGAAGGATGGGGAAAAAATGAAAAGTTCCATTTTTCTTTCCATGACAGCAAATATTAACACATTATGTACATCAGTGCATACGAAAGTCACATAATTTAAAAAACATTCTCTGCATGAAATATTCTTTAGCACACAGCATTCTACTTAGAAAAGGAAAAAAACCCAAGAGGTAGGGGAAAAAAACCCAATGGTGTTCTTTTCATAGAATATGATGATGTACTTAATATCTTTAGTTTATTCTCAGTTACTGTTTTTATACATTATTGCCTTGTATATAAAAGATAGACCTTACCAATCCCTTTCATCAACTATCCACTTGCTATTCTTCTTTTCCTACTCTTAATTGATTGCTGCATTTAAATTCTACACAAATCTTTATCCTTCCAAACTACATTTTTTATTGAATATCAATCTTCTGCAAGGAAAGAAAAAGCTTCCCTTTTTCTGAAGGGACCTAAAATGTGCACAGCACAATAAAAGAGGTAAAAAATTGTGTATTTATTTGCCTTATCAATTTTGATCATACATTAGTTAGGTATTCACACATTATTTATCTTCTTTTCTTTTTCTCTACAGCGTGGAACCAAAGGACAGTGTTTCAGAATGGCAGTACTCACAGTTCAAAGAAATAATGTTTAAGGTCATTATTGCAGCACTGAAGCATTTGCTTTCTCTTTGTGCATAAACTGACAGTTTTGATGAAAGATAGAGCTGCTGTTTCTTCCAACTTCTTTCTCAAAATAATGCTTTTTTTTCCTTTTAAGCAATTGTCTTTTATGTTTACTTAATTTAATTGTGCAAACTGTAGAATTTAACAGGAAAGCAGATGTGGCCTAAAGTTATAATTATTCACAAAAAGCTTCAAAGACTTAGTGAGAAGAAACCATTTGATGAACATGATCGATGTAGCTGTCATTTGACAAACAAATGTAATCATAACAGATGCCTTTGTGTATTCCTGGTTAGTTTGCTTCTGTTAAAGACAAAGTACAAGTATAAGATAAACAGAATATTTAGTATTTAGTTTTTCTGTAATTGATGAGATTGAAATTTAAAATTATGGCAATGATCTTCAACAAACGAGTCTATTTCAGAAAGCCATAAATTCTGTCTCTGATCTCAAATAATGCAGAAGTCCTAATATTGAACTTGGAAGAAAATAAAATGAGGCAGAAAAAAACTGGAAATAAAATATCAGAAACTCATTTTCAGACATAAAGGGCAATTTCTCACATACAGCCAGGAAAATAAGAAATATAGCACATAGGAAAAAATTAGAACCCAAAACCTTTCTGAACATAATCATTGCATATAAAAATTCCAAATTCCAAAGGGGCAGCATATGGAAACAGCAGGGGGTTTTGCACTTTATAGTGTGATGCAAAAACCTAAATGCTTTAATTCAGCCTGTATTGATCTAATTCCAAGGTCACCGAAAGGTCTGAAAAAATGTTAAGGATGGCTGCACTTATGAAAGAGCAGAGGACTCAGACAAGCATAAGCTTTTCCAGAAGCAAAGGATCTGGCATCAGAGTAGCTCTTGTAAAAAACTAACTAACCACACAAACCAAACCCAGGGGCACGGACACACACGCACGTGTTCATGCTTGCATGTACACACAGTGGCAGCTACAGCTGTGAAATACAAAATGGATTTTGGGGGATAATTCCCATGATTCTCATTTCTAGTTTTTATGAGTCATTGAAGCATCTTTCCCCACATTTCAGAAAAACTAAGCATATCATCAGAAAGGTATATTTGGTTGAAACCAGTGGGACCTATTTCACACTTTTGCTGCCACAGGCAGTCTGGAAGACATTCATGCAAGTGAATCTCCACTGGCACAAAAAATGGTCACTGAACTATTTGCTGCCCTTAATATTTTGCTCTCCTAGGGGACTACCCGGTCTGCCAGTCTGGTAGGACCTGTTCTACAGATCACTGATGCCTCATATATTTCTTCTTATCTTCCTTTTATTGTTTGTCCGCACAAGAGCTGACCGATCCTCTAAAATAGCATTGGTTAGCTGACTATCCAGCTTCAATGGTGGATCCCTTCCCAAATGTTTTGAGTTGCACAATATCTCTTGGTTTCTAATAACTAAGTTTCATTTTATTGCCTAGCTTGCTACTGGATTTCATTTTTTGGTAGTGAACTCACTGTTTAGCCTCTTGGCTTGATTTCTGTCACTGTGTTGAACCTACATTAACCTTTCTACCATCTTTTCTCCCCTTATATGTTCTTTAATTCACTATCTTCTTAGTGTCTCCTTCCTTTCCTTTCACCCTCTGGCAGGCTACCACATTCTTGTCAGTTTGACTGCACTGCAATAGATGGTGTGTACTCTCATAGCTCTCAAGCTACTGATAACTACCATATTTCTTTTTTTCATGTGGCAGGAAGCCAGACTTAAACATAAAACAAATAAATAGCATAAAGTATTAGAAAACTGCAAGCTCTAACATTTTTTCTTTCTTGCTTTCAGCTCTACCCTAATCCCTACAGCAAGACTGTTACACTACTGTTCCAGAAAAATTATGTAATCATTAAAGCGTCAATGTCCACTTCGAAGCACTAACTTCTGCAAGTCCAGTGCAATTAATTTTGCAAAGGAATAGAATTTCATTTCATTGATATTGACATTTTGTCCCAGTGGTCAGAGAACAGACTCTCCTGAAATACCTTTGTTCCCTTTTAACTTTTTAATCCTGATCATCTGTAGTTTTACTTTAGCCTAGAAAAAAATAGTGAGGATTTTTTTTTGGGGGTCTGTAGATATTAAATTTTAAAGCAACAGCTAAAGTACTCATGACTGGAAAAAATTAGTATTGTATATAGTATTACCAAATGGCTCATGTTGTTTCTTCCTACCTAACAACCCACATTTGATTTTTCAGATTTTTAAATTTTAGGATTAAAAAATACTATATTCCTATGCAAATTATGTTCTAGAGTTTTTGAGCAATGTTCAATGTAAGTAAAATATAGCCTCAGGAATGAAATGTTGTAGTGTCTTTGTTAACCGTTCTGTAAGCCACTTGCCATCCTGGAGTATCAGAAACTTCCATCCAAACCAGAATGAATCATTTCACTGCAGAAAGGTTATTTCTGATATAAACACAAAGGGGCACATCATGGTTTTACTGCAAGTACTTTTGCTTCCTTAATTTCAAGTACCCAAAATAATTGCTGTTCCTGAATATTTCTGAGGCCTTCTTTATATGATATACATACATTATACTAACCAGAGCAAGAACAGGGAGAGGGGCAAACGTACTGATTGTTCTTGGTACCAGAATACGCCTGCAAAGATGGGGTAGGGGAGATAAGAAAACTTAACACATTTTTTTTGGCAATCACAGTTTCATGAAAATCCTTAAGGTATAGGCTGAGTAAACTGAAGTCAGCTGGCATTTTGGAATGAATCTGTTTTAACTTCTTCCTCATCCTGAGATCCCCAAGATCAAGTGACATAATTAAGCAATTAATACAATCTCTATTAGAATTTGAATTAAAACATGAAAATTCAAAATAAGACAGAACAGAAAGTTTTGAAGAACTATACTGGTACAAACGTTAACAAATGCTTTAGAAAGCCCCTACTGTCACGTATGAGATTTTCCTAACTGCTGTGTGTTCTCCTCAGCAATTTCTTTTTGTGCTGCAAACTTCCAGCTCCCTGCATTAGATCTTCCTTTTTCAAAATCTGCTGTCTGAAAGACTGAGTTTCTTCAATTTCTTCCAGGAAAGGATAAAAGGATAAAGCTCCTCCTTTTTAGGGAGTTTCACCAAAACAAGTTTCTTTCTTTTGAAAGGAATGTAGAGTAAATATTCTGTTGGGTCCTGTATGTCGTTTTGGGCACCGCAATATTAGAAAGACATTAAGCTATTAGAGAGCATCCAAAGGAGGGTCATGAGCGTGGTGGAAGGGGGAAGGAAGGGGAAGCCACATAAGGAGCAGCTGAGGTCACTTGGTCTGTTCAGTCTGGTGGAGAGGAGACTGAGGACAGACCTCATTGTAGTTACAACTTCCTCGTGAGGGGAAAAGGAGGGGCAGAAACTGATCTCTTCACTCTCAAGACTGGTGACAGGACCCAAGGAAATGTCATTAAGGTGAGTTGGGAGAGAATTAGGTTTGATATCAGGAAAAAGTTTTCCACCCAGAAGGTGTTTGGGCTCTGGCACAGGCTCCCAGGGCAGTGGTCACAGCACCAGCCTGCCAGAGTTCAAGAAGCATTTGGACAGTGCTCTTGGGCACAGGGTGTGACTCTTGGGGAGTGCTGTGCAGGAACAGGAGTTGGACTTGATGATCCTGACAGGTTCCTTCCAGCTTAGCATNTTTATTCCGTGGAGTCAGGGACCGAATCCCAGGGCAAGAGCGCGACTCGGGGCACTGCACGGGTCTTTTAAAGGGGGGAGGAACAAGGGGTGGATACATCTGAGGGCCAATGGGAACATAACACGTAACAGTCAATCACAAGGGAGTGGGCGGAGTGGGTACAGCAACCTGATCTGAGAACGAGCTGGGAAGATCTCTCGAGAACAGGGAGCGGGAGACCAAACCATTTAACAAGGCAGGGGAAACGGACTAAACCATATAAAATACATTAAAAAATAAAGATTAAACCGTATAAAATGAATAAAATATAAAAACCGGTCCGCGCACCGCAACAGCATATCCTATGAAATACAGAGCTATTGTCCACCAGAGATTATAAAAGGACAGTTCTGTACCATGAAGCTCTTGAGAGGCTGTCTCAAAATCTGTAGAACTGCCGTTCATCTCCTTGTGATTAACAAGAGGGAGTTCCTTGCATTTACCATTTGGGTAAGTCCAATTCATACACAAGAATCTGTATGTGTTTTTCCTAACATCCATATTTTAGAATCAGATTTTCTTTCTTTTTCCTTACAGTAAGTAATCTCAATAAGTATTGCTGGGTTGTTTATTTTTAAAGCACTATATATGTATATACATGTAAGTATGTATATATAAACATATAAAAATAAATATACACGGATATATTCCAGTCATCTGCTTTTGCATCCCCTAGCACCAGTACCTTTTTGAACTTCCGACCCTGTGTTGAACACTGACTGAACATCCTGCAGTTCATCTCAGTGCTACTGTGCAGTGTCAGAACACTTGGCTGCAAATCAAACAACTTTTTTTTTTTAAAGTACTCACAGAAAGTTTAAAAAGGCTGAAGGTGAGATTTTGGCCTTGAGGCTTACTTCACATTGTTGAAATACAGAATTTTCCTCCTTATGCCCTGAAGAAAAATTTCTGAATGGGAAGAACAAAAATAACATTTCCATGTATTCTGATCTCTATACAGGAACAGACTGCTTTAATTCACAGTGGGCACCAATATTGCCTGCAGCGAGTGGTACGTGAGTTCATTGAGTGTGGGTCCAGGTACTGTGCTCATTATATGATTTAGTAGGTTTTTCCACTTGTTTGCAAGTTCATTAATGTTTTTCATTTGAAAGAACAGCAGGTAAAGCCCCTTATCCTCACAAATTACTGTCAGGTATATGTTTGGCTGCAATTGTATTCCTCTCCTGCCCTCCTCTCTCTTCCCCTCCCCTGCCCTCTCATCCTATTTGCTAGCACTCAAAAAGTAATTATTACTCCAAGACTGGAAATTTTAAATTTAAGTTGGAAATGAAAGTAGGGAAACACTGAAACAGAAATCAAGAAAGAAATCTATAGCCACTTACAACACTTTTTGCACTGACATAAGGTCCCAAGGGCCTCAATTTTTTTTCAGGAAAACTAGAAATAATTCATTATTTTGTCAGTCAGATACTGCAACTAACTTTAACAAAAACAACAGATTCTAAAGAGCTGATGTAAATGCAAATAGACAAATTCCCTTGATCTACTTTCCTTCTTATGTACTGTCTTGACAGAACTGCTGAGCTTTCACTTCTAGGAAAAAGTTGAAGCTTACCTTTCCTATCCAGTGTTTTGTATGGTTTACATAATGCCTTGAAGAAATCAGGTTGGGGGGTTTTTCCCCTTTGAATTACTCCTTTTTATACAGTGTGTTTCTTTTTGTAGATATTTTCATTTTTGTGATGTGATAAATTGTTCGTCCAGAAACATTTCATACATGCATTTTTATAAATACATTTCTATTCCTTTTAGTTTATAAAGCACTGATGAAAAAATGTTTGCAGAGAATTAACCAAAAGAATTATGCTGTGTTGTGAAAGCAAGTCTTAAAGAGCCAATCAACGCTGCATACCTATTTAGTAGGTATCTGCAAATTGGTTTTCAGCCTGAATTCCAATAGGATTTTGGATGAATAGGCAGGAAATTTAGTTTCCTACAAGGGTAAATTGCGTCATTTGGAATGTCTTCTGGATTTGTAGTATTAGAAGACAACATTAAATAAAACAGGTTAGTGTTGCTGCCTTTTACTTCATCAATATTTTTCCTGATAGATTTAAGACAGTCTTGTCTGAACTATGACAACACAGAAGAGTGTAATTTAGGTTCCAGTTCTGTCTGTAGACAGCATGAAATACATATGTAATGACAATAGTAATGACAGTAATAGCAGTGGTCCCTACATCACTGTTCAAAACTTCTTTTAAAACACTACCTTTGCTCACAAGAAAAAAAAATGTTCTCTTTGTTCAAAAGTTGACAGCAATGGACAAGACATGAGCTGCAGATGACTAGCTGTATATTTTTGTCTTTAACAGGTGTCAGGCTCCTTCAAATATATCTTAAGCCTGTATACTGTAAATCTTAATGCCTTCATTTCCCTTAAATCTGAAACTGCACAGCTTTACACTCAGTTAATGAGGACATGCATTGGACTCTCTTTCCACAAACGTTAATTTTTTTCTCCCCTCCAGTATCTTATGAACAACAGAGTGATTGAAATTACAAGGAGACAAGTTCTGAATAGACTACTAATGTATTGTTTTCACAATAAATATCCCACAGCATAAAACCACAAAACAATAAGCTCTCCTCTTTACTTTTCCCAAAAAAAGCATTCTTGCATTCCCTTTAGCCCACTTATTTGCATCTTTATACTGAAGTGAGCAGATTGCTCATTGCAATATCTGTCTACATTCTCTCTCATCAGTTATATTCAGTGCCTTTCTTCCCACTTGCTACTTAGAAATTTACATTCTAATTCAGCTTGTACTTTTATTCCAAGCTTAGTCTGGAAAAGTCAAACTTTACTAGCCTAGGATATACTGGTCTGCAGTTCAGCATCCTAACACTCCCAGAAAACCTTGATACTACTATTTCCTGCTTATTTCCTTGGTGTTATTTCTGTTAGTCTAGCTTTGGACATGCACATGTAATTATCATTACCTTAATCTAAGGAGCAAATGTATGTCAATCTTATGGTAAGTGATAAATGGAACCGCATTTATCTAGGACTGAAGTCAATTTTCATTCATAGCATACATGCGTAGGTATATGTATCTGTTCACATTTTATATTTTAAGTCTTTTTTTTAATATGTTCATTTTTTTTTTTTATAATTAGAAAGCAATTGTTTTCTAAGCCACTTTTTTTCCCTATATAAATGCCTTTGAATATATTCAAAAGTGAAAAAGATATTAGTACTTCTGCTGCATTGAATTTATCATGAAATGCCACATAAAATCACATAGTAAAACACTGGAAATAATTAATTGGAGCTTTTAAAAACTTTTCAACAAAATACATTTTCATTGAAATATGCTGGGTTTTTGAATAGTTCTTCAAGATACTGGTTTTGATGGGAGTTTCTCTGGATATTTTTCTAGTATCTGAATGAGACAAAATTAATCTATGCTTTCTTTTCACTCATTTGGCTTCTGTTTTTTCCCCCTTGCAATTGAGAACAAATGGCTGAAATCTGGATTCAAATTTCAGAGCTTGGCTCCATCTTAGATGAAGACAGGCTTTGCATTGGATGTCCCAGAGATAATGATTTTTTCCATGTTAAAGCCTTGTAGGTCCCCTTGACTTCAAAGAGACCTCAAACTCCAAAATGTTTGACCACTGTAAACAAGACGCAATTGCTCTTTTCCAACCATCAGCTCACAGGAAATTGGCAGTGTTGTGCTCTCCTATCAATATAATAGAAGTGTTTGCTCCCTGCAGCAGACTGTGATAAGGATAAATTAAATATTGCAGAGCTCAATATAATAGAGAAGTCTAAATTTAGTTATTCTTTTTCAAGTTGTTGCTAGAAGGCTGTGCTTGAAAAACAATACTGGATTTTAAGCAGGATAGACCTGGCAAACTATTATCAAACTAAGAAACACAACACCCACTCTTCCAAACACCTCTGTAAGTGTGATTCAGATGCATCCCTGCTGATGCTAATGCCACTGCCTTCCCTGATCTTCCAACGGATCCCTGCTGGGAGATATGAATGAAAATGTATCACAACTTCATAATAAACTATGCAGGCTCAGAAATGCTTGTTTTCTGGCACAGTGTTCACTAAAGGTATGTCACAGACAACAATGTCCTAGTGCTAAACACGATGTTTATATGATTGGCCCAGAAAGGAGGTCAATAAATGAGCAGGAATCAGTAGACCAATGCTAGAGTTGAAAATGGCAATGATTATTTCATAGATAGAGTAGATGGATACCCAATCCTCGGATTTAAAACCTTCCTAGGGTTAAGCTGTGTCTATATATCCAAAGTACTAAGGTAACTTCCTTTTTTTTTCTTGATTAGCACTACGGAAATATTGCTCATATTCATACCAAGCAGCTCAGTGGAGCTAGTAATGTTTTACAGTAGTGTTCCTTATCAAAACATCTACATCAATTTATACAGTTTAAGAAATCTCATTTTCCATCAAAATTTTTGAAGCATCCAACTATCTTTTTTAAGCTTTCCTAAACATTCTAAATCACAGCATAACAGAATTAATGAGTTTGGAAAAGACCTTGAGATCATTGAGGCCAACCTTTGACCAAACACCAGTGTGTCAACTAGACCGTGGCACCTGGTGTTACATCCAGTCTTTTCTTGAGCACCCCCAGGGATAGTGGCTCCACCACCTCCCTGGGCATCCCATTCCAGTATCTAATCGCCCTTTCTGTGAAGAAATTCTTCCTAATGTTCAGCCTAAACCTTCCCTGGTGTAGTTTAAGGCTGTGTCCTCTTATCCTGTCACTGATTGCCTGGCAGAAGAGGCCAACACCCATGTGGCCACAGCCTCCTTCCAGGTGCTTGTTGAGAGTG
The DNA here is from genome assembly GCA_013397915.1 of Daphoenositta chrysoptera. Lineage (NCBI taxonomy): Eukaryota > Metazoa > Chordata > Aves > Passeriformes > Daphoenositta > Daphoenositta chrysoptera. Next base: position 490,402 of record VZRO01001177.1, on the reverse strand, counting down.
ATAGGGTCTTCCCTGAGCCTCCTTTTCTCCAGGCTAGACAACCCCGGCTCCCTCAGCTGCTCCTCACAGGACTTAAGGACTTACCCTCCAGACCCTTCACCAGCTCCGTTGCCTTTCTCTGGGCTTGCTCCAGCACTGCAATGGCACCTCTGAATCCAGGGGCCCAAAACTGAACACAGGATTTGAGGTGATGCCTCACCAGTGCCGAGTACAGGGGAAAAATCACTTCCCCAGTTCTCCTGGCCACACTATTCCTGATCCAAGCCAGGATGCCATTGGCCACATGGGCACACATTGGCTCATGCTCAGCCAGCTGTCAACCAGCACTCCCAGGTCCTTTTCTGCTTGGCCGCTTTCCATACCAAGCTCCAGACCAGCTAATCTAGATGTATCAATATTCTTGGTGGTAATCACAATAGTATCATATCTAACACTTACTAAAATTGAGTAAACTCTAAAATTTCTTTTAAAACCCCAAACTCATTTTATGTTTTTAAGCACTAAAGGTTAGAAAGATGTCTTCTTTCTTCTATCCTCATAAAGTTGGTTTTGGTTATTTTATGCCAGCAAGAATTAAGAAGTAAGTAAATAAAATTGATGAAAACTGAAATGATTCTTTCCTTACTAGAATTAAAATTCTATTAAATCCATTTTAGATCTGATTTAGAATGGCAATTCAAATTTCAAATTTAGCAGAATGTTAATATTAACTGGCTTTTTCAGAAGAGGTGAAAAAGTCCTATTCTTCTAGTACCACACACTATAAATATACTTAACCTCAGCTGCTGCTCTTGCAGTAATAAATTACCAAAAAAATTGTATTATTAACTCTGTTAAAGGGTAGTCATAGTCACTTACCTTTTTAGTTATAAAGAAAGTCTTAGGGTTTTTTCCAGGTTTTCAATACTAATTTTCCATATGTCCTTTTAGTGGAGTTTGGTTTAGAACTGATAATTAAATTTGTCTCAAAGTATTAGTCATTGACATTGCATCGGTGATGGGAAAATTAGCACTCTTTCTCAACACTATATTCATGCCACTGTTAACAGCCTTTCTGATCTAAATGCTGCTCACTCCAGCTATGTGACAATATATTAAAATGCTTGAAGCTCTATTTGCACTGTTGCTAAAACTGAGATAGACAAACTATGACTGAAAAATAGTTATTAAATTCAGAAAAACAGATAAACCTACAGCTTTAAAATTAAAAACATCTCACCAAAGATCTAATCCTATTGCAAAAATTCATACACATCCTTTCCAATTCTGGATGCTGTTATATTTCTCTGAACATTTTCTGATATGAGGGTTTCTTTCTTCACAGATGCAACTGTAGTTCATTTACTGTTTGAGAAGCCACAGAGGAGGCAAGTATTTCAATTGCTGCTGTACAGACAGCATAGGAATTTATTCAACAAGAAGTTGATTATGTACAGTTAAGAAATGACAACATTATGTACAGTAAGTTGAAAGATAAATACAGTATATGTTTAAATTGTTCATTCATCAGATTATTTACTCCTTATACCAGATCCCACAGATAAATGACTAACAGTCTCTGTCCCCACTCATTTGTTCATATGAAACATCCTCCAGAGTACAGAAATAAGTTTTGGATGACAGAGAATTATTTCCCTGTTCCTTTCACAGCTGCACATCTTGCCCAGCCCTTCAGAGAGAGACTATAATTTTCTTCTAAAGTCAAAAGATTAAGATTTTGTTTCTGCTTTTTCCTTTGCAGGCTGAATGGTTTTAATGTAGCAGTTAATCACACAGTTGTAATAATGCCCATTTTACAGCCCAGCTTGTAGGAAAACATAAATTCCCAAAGAAAGAACATTGGACCTCTGTACTTTCACACATCCCTATTCCAAATAGAAAGAATATACATACATACATACATACATACATGCATGCATACATATACGGAAAAGCAAAGGGTACCACAGATGTTTTGATCAGTGTCTGATATTGCTGGAGAATTTAAGATGACTGTCAAGGTGCCATAAATGCTGTGGAAACAAAAAGTGGAAATTATTTCAGGCTGATGGACTAAGTAGCCTAAAGCACATTTTATGCCTCAGTCTTTTTATGTCACCACAGTTTATAGTACTGCAATGACCACAACAGGACATTTACCATTGCTGAATGTCTGTCTGTGCTGTTTTCCTCTCACAAGAGATTTGAACTTACATTTTTTTTCTCACTAAAAGGAGTATCCTTAAGCAAAGTAACATTCTTTGCGCTTAATTGGTTGCCGTCTGAACATTCTCCGTCCTTCAAATGTCATCTCTGTTTATCTGTAATGGAAAATCAGAACTTTTATATTAGCAAGTAAATATTGGAATTCAGTTTACTTTCAGACTTCTGATTCTTCTGTCTTAAACAAAACAAATAAACAAAAAATTATTGTGCTGGGCATGTTAGAGCTTTTTTAATGACTGCTTAAAGAAATATGCCTCTTATCAACACAGGCATATTAGTTCCTAATTGAAAATTAATACACTTTAATCTTTACAATATGATAGTTATCATTCGAATAGATAGTGCAGGTATTTGGGTTTTTTTATAAGATTTTTTTTTTATTTGTATAGTCATAAAATCTAAACGTGACATTGGAACATAGGAAGGCCTGATGGTCTAATGATGCCACTTATCCATATCACATTGTATTTGTATCAGTTATTATATGATACAGAAAGATCACATACGGTTTGAAAAAGACCAACTTATCAGGAAATTACTGTGCTATATTTTCATCAGGCCAAAAATAATTTGACCTGAATTACACTTGATTTAAATATTTAGTTTTGCAGAAATGAACTATTTTCTGCTGAATATACAGTTTAGAATAGCTACTTAAACATCTGGCTATGAGTAACACAGAGTGGTACTTTAAAACGTGCTTCTTAGTATTCATAAAATTTTACTTCTATCATTCAGAGTCAACCTGCCTTTATTATACTTGCTATTAACAGACTGTTTCAGCTTGTTTATTTTGGAGGATAATGACTTTTTAGGATATGTATTCATCCTGTTGCATGAGAATCATTCTTGTAATTCCTAATAACATTCTTGGGAGCTACTCATACAAATCCTTACTGAATTAAGAATAAAGGCCTGTAAAAATGAAAAGAACATTGAAGGCAATGAAAAAATTTGTTACACAAGATTAAAAGTCAGATTTTGGTGCTCAGTGGCCAATTAGTTAATTTAACAGTGTCTCAATATGCACACATAAAATAGTTGTGATTTTCACCGGCATTTCATCTTGTATGCAAGACTATGGGATTGTTGAAAACACAATAAAAATAGATTTAGAATAATTCATGAAAGCTATCACCTAAAGGCTGTTAGGAAAGTTCATTTGTTATTTATACTTCAGAGATTTCTTATTTTCTCATCTATGGAAGTACATCCCCTCCTAATTCTATGTTTTTCTTTCCAAAATATAAAGAGAAATCAAGTGACCTTTTAGCTATAGTAAATGTCATTACGACTTGTGATGTGAACAAGAAAGAATTGAAAGTTTATTGATTAAATCCTATAAATTTCTAGCAGACATCCAATACAAATAAGAGAGGGGTGGAATTTCAGAGCTCTTCAAGGTGACCTGACTTTTACTCCTGTCAAAATGACACACGTGTGACCAGCCCAAAGTAATTAGCAGACACAGCATCTCACTTCTCTTAAAAATGACCTTCAGTTTTATTAAACATTTATATTCTTACAGGTATATTAGTAAGAAATAAGCTTCCATACACAATACCCACAACAATGCTACACCAGAACTCTTCCAGTTTAAAGTGCATGTTCTTTGCATTTGTGTTTTGTCATCACTAATTGATATATAAAAATATTACATGATTCATTACCTCGATGAAGAAAACAAAAGAAAAAAAGAACAGACTGGGATTTACTACCCTGTCTAATAATCTGCCTACTCGGTGGAAAACAGCTGGACTTTGAAAAAAAAAGAGCGCTCCTCTGCTGTGTATGCAATCTTTGTGTATGATATAAATTTGTGAAATTATGCCAATCGCTAGCAAAATAACCATTTGATTGGAATTAAAATATGTTTGGGTGAGAAAGAGACGAGCTGGGAATTTTCTTTAACATTTTCAGACTGGCATATATCATTTTGTCCCATGAATTGCCTGTGACAAGTAGTTTCATTCCATTAGGACCATTACATATTTTTTTCACTTAATTGTTGGTAAATGCTAATTGGTCTATGGAGAGAATCCATTATCATTTGTCAAGGAGAGAAATGAAATTTCTGTATTAACACTATCAAATCCAAGAAGAGGAAGTTATTAATGTTTTATCATAATTAAAACATTATTTCAGTGCTTTGGAATTCAGTATGCTACCTTTTATATCAGTGATACTACAGACTGTGGAGTGCCTTCTTGTTTCCAATTTCCTATGCAATCTGAGATGAAGATTGACTATGAAAGGTACAGGATGCCACAGGCTTTATGTGGTTATAAATCTCATTAATGTCAAAATGGTTAAAATGTTAGATAATGACTTTGGAATATTAATGAATAACTCATTAGAAATATTAACAGTATACAAACGAAATTTTCATTTTGGTCCTAATGTTGATACAGGGAACTGTAGTGAAAGCACACAGAGACATGCTCAATTATCATACTTAATTATAAGATCAATTGCATGGGGGAAAAAAAGGAAAGTGCTGTTTATGTGTAGTAGGTAACTCATCTGGGTTAAACATCATGTGAAATACAGAAGGGAAGATATTGAACCCAGTAAAAATGAAGTTAAGAGAGAAGATAAATAAGAATGGCAGGTTTGACTAATTTATAGATCTGGGTTTTTACTAAAATTATCCTGCACTAACAACCACCCCTAGGTGTACTATTTTCAATATGCTTTGTTGCTGGTACTCCAGATATACACATAATCAGACAATGTAACATTTGCATCCCACACACTCCTTTCCACATTTCTTTCTGGAGGTGGAGGTAACTCAGCAAAGCATCTACTCAAACTGATAAGATGAAAGAAAGAAAGAACTTCATCTCTTTGCTTGGCTGGGGACCAGTTTTCAGAATTAGAGGGAATGAATGATCAAATTTAATAAGTAGGAAAAAAATGAGAATGCTTGTGTCAGAACATGGGTGTCATCTTCTAGATGGCAGTTCCAGGGCTCATTGGACTTTAAGACTAAGGTGCCTTGGTAGGGTAAAACAAAGATGAAAATAAGAAGAGGAGATAATGACACTGAATCCTATCTTTTCTCATAGTGCTCTTAATTTTATGATATTCTTCATGGCAAGGAGAAGAAGAAAAAAGGCCAACCAGATGAAAATAATTTAAAACAGTAGGGAAAGGATGCATAGACCAATGAGGAGAAATGCAACGTAAGAAGCATGACATGGTTGTGGAATAGGAAGAACAGAGAATGGAAAAATTTTGTTTGAAAGTGTGGACATTAATTGGAGTGTATGGAAATGACAGGATTATGTGATATGATGGCTGCATTGGAAGTGGTGGGAGCAAGCTCATTTAGTGGAGGCAATTTAGATATTTAGCAAATACGTGAAAAGTTCAAAGGTATCAAATCAAGAAGGAACCAAAGCTGTGAATCTGAATGCAGCTTGCACCAACTCAACAGTGAGGGCAGAGCTCCCCCCACTGCCACGATCTTCAGTGGGCAGCCCAGGTAAATGAGACTGGGCAGGTTCCCTGCCTCAGGCAGAGATCATAATCTTACTTCAGGCTGAGAAACACAGAGGAAACTCCAGTAATGTGTCCTTCCAGCAATGAAGTGGGTGATGAAGCTCAGCTATACTCTCCCTTCTTTCTCCAAAATGAGACAAACCCACACTTTATGTATTGATGACTGCCAAAAGGACACAGGCAGGTAAGTGATAATATTGAGACAGAGGACCAGTGTCCTCACTAGTTGTTACTCAGTTCAGAGACCTTTGATAACACTGATTCTCTCCATTGCTTTAAGGAGGTCAATGAAACTCTACATTTTGCTACTTGAGAAAAACACTTTTTGCATCTTAATCATTCAATTTTTTTTCCTTTCTTGAGGGAGTCTTGAAAATAAAACAAGCAAAAATCCCATGAAAACAGGTATCCAATAGACAATGCAAGAGCAAATGTGAGTGAACAGAAAAGTTTATGTAAAAATTAAATTTCTCTAAATTGCTTTTCTGGAGAAGAGAAGGTTGTGTGATTCTCCCCATCTACTCTGCTCTTGTGAGACCACACCTGGAGTACTGAGTACAGTTCTGGTGTCCCCAACATAAGAAGGACACAGAACTGTTGTAGCAACTTCAGAGGAGGGTCACAAAGTCAATAAAAGGGCTGGAGCACCTTCACTAAGAAGACAGGCTGAGAAAATTTGGGCTGTTCAGTCTGGAGAAGAGAAGGTTGCCTGGAGACCTCATAGCAACCTTCCAGTATCTAAAGGGGATTTACAGGGAAGCCAGAGAGGGACTCTTCTTCAAGAATTGTAGTAATAGGACAAGGAGTAATGAGTACAAATTGAAAGCGGGGAAATTTAGATTAGATGTTAGGAAAAAATTCTTCACTGTGACAGTGGTGAGGTGCTGGAACATCTTGCCCAGAAAAGTTGTGGATTCTCCATTCCTGTCAGTGTTCAATACCAGGTTAAATGGGATATTGAGCAACTGGTCTAATAAGAGATGTCCCTGTCCATGGATGTTCTTTAAGGTCCCTTTCAATCCAAACAATTCTATCATTCTATGAAATTAGAGACTAACAATGTAAATCTTACACAGAAATGAAAATTATTTGGTTAATTAATTGAAAATTATTGAAAGGGAAGAGGAAAATTAAAAGAGTTTTAGAGACTGGTTTGATGCTAATTAAATACATATCCAATAAACAAGACAGAAATTAACAGAAGTGAAAAAATGTAAGGATTTTTTTAAAAAAAAACAGGCATAGAAAAAATATTTGGCTTGAGTTGCTTGGGAGATTTTATTTAGCTTTTGGTTTTTATTTCAGTTCAACTGAAAGGCTAAGAAATAGGGAAGAAATCACTTAGTCAAAATACTGTCACCTGAAGACCAAAGAAGTGAAACTAAATATGTAAGTGTACAACACTGGATATAAAGCAAAGGTAAAGCAATGTTCCTGGAAGAAACACTGGACACTTGATAAAATGTAGCTGTCTGGGCAGTTATGATTTGAATGGGAGAAGAAATCACTTAGAAGATGTGTTGCATAGACTAGAGAAGATGATACAGATCTATGAAAAACTAAAAGGTCCTCCCTTTCAAATCTATGGTATTACTGGAGAGAGAGTACTAACTTTAGGAAAGAACCTAAATCCAGTAGTCCTAATCAAACTACAAGAAGATAAGTGGATCCAATTCAAAGCATATGCTTCACAAAACAACATTTTCACAGGCTCTGAGAGTACCTTGCTCATGATGTCAAATTATAACATAATCCTCTTGAAAGGGAGGGATGGAAATGAATCTTGTTAACAAATTATATTATATTCAATTGCTGTTCATCTAAGTCACCTTTAAGTAAACGAGGTAATTAATGAGGTTGAGAAAACACCAAACACAAATCATGCCATCAATGCAAGTAAATTATGATTATGAAAAAGATAATTCCTTGGAATGCACACTAATGAATAAATATAATGCTTTTGGAAACTCTTTTAGCATAGATATTATCCATGCCATTCTGTTCCTTTTTGCTGGCTCCTGAGCTTTAGTCCTGAAAGTACTCAGTATGTCTGTATCTTTCCAATTGCTTCCTCCTCCCGAGAGGGTATTTTATTACTTTCATTCCAGCTCTGAGCAGAGTAGTACTTTTTGAAATCTAACACCACCTCTTTATGGGTGTATAAGCAGCATAACATGCAGTGTTATGGAGCAATGGAGGTGGCATCCATCACTTTGAAGTCTGAGGTTACGATTTGGAGCCCCCAGTGTACAACAGTATCAGCAAGATTGGAGAATTTCCTCCATGTAAATATTGCAGTCGCTTCTCTGACCTCACAAAGTTACTCAGCAGATCAAATTGCTTATTTTCAAGGTTTAATTCTAACCTAACTCCTTTCTATGGCAATTATTTTCCTTATCACAATTCACAATTACTGCAAAAACATTCTTCTGAAATTGGTTTCTGTGCTGCAAAATAAGCAAAACTGCTCAATTATTTTGAATAGCAAAAACATTTTTTGAAGAAATCTTGCCACTGTTTGTAAAAACATTCAAATCCGTAAGTTTTCCAAATTAACTGAATGAATTTTAATGGAACTATTCTAAGTGCAATATGAAGCTGTGATATGCTTGTTTTATCTTGTTAAGCAGCAAGTTTTAGTTTTCAATGTCATTTATATTACTCATTGAAATGAAAGTCAACTGGAGTATAGTTAAAAAAGTCTGTGGTGCATTTTCAAAATGGCCAGTCTTCCATGAAGAATCAGATTTTTCTTCTGAGCAATAAAGGTTATTAATATACAACTTGGGTGTGCTTATTAGTCAAGGAGTCATGAAAGTTTTAGATTCTCATTAGAAAGATACTCCAGTCCAGAAATATCTGTACCTTGCCTGCCCTTTCTCCTTCACTAACAGAACTTTTCCAAGTTAAAACAGCAGCTAGAACTCAGAGCAGGCTATATGTTCATCTTGGCCTACTGATATTTATTTCTGAGGTCTTATGCAGTGTTCTCTTTTGCTGTGAAAATATTCATTCCTCCAGCATAATTTCTGAAACTTTATTTCTTTAACAGTTTGCCTCATCACTATCCTTATAGAAACACACACATATGTATACTAAAATTTTTTTTATCTGTTTCCTTAGAAAACCTGTATCTTCAAAATATGTCAACATTAAATATCTGCAATGAAAATCCAAGTCATTTATGTCTATCAAGTGACTCTTCTTAAGGATGAATAAAGATGCTTGAAAAAAATGCTTTAAATATGAATAATTTACTCATTTTCTAATGTAATTACCCACACCATTTGAAACAAGATTTTCCAACTACAAATTTTCACTATCTGTTCACCTTACATAATTAATGAAGCCTTGCAGGTTCCTTGGTTCATATTGCTCTATTGTGACATAAAGAGGTGGAAAGTTTTTATGTTTCTCTCATCGTTTTCCCTTTGCCTGGAAAAACTATGGCTGATAGTGTTCACACCAGTCCCTACTGTGGATTCCAGGCCTAATTGCTCTCCTTTCAACAGCAGTATTAGGTACACACAAGGTTCTCCTAAACCAAAAATTCTTTTCTCGGAACAGTATTAGATGTTCAAAAATACCAAAATTCATATATTTCAAGAAGACCTGTCCTTTCTTGTATCTCATTACAGTCAATATAAAAAGCGCTTAAAATAGTTGTTAGTGGTTTTTGCACAATCTGCTAGTTTTTAGCACCGCAGAACTTCACACTAGAGAAACTGAACTTACTATTATGAGAGATTATGAGAATTAAAGTTTCAAATAATTTTCTATCCATGTAGATATAACATTTTATATATTTCCTCAAAATATTCACTACTGCAATCTATGTGTCATCTCCTGGGTTCTTTATTGGTTTTTACATGTTTTTTTACAAAAAGGCTTTTTGTTGCTGTGTTCTGTACAAATATGTCCTGGTATCCAGGAGCCAAGGTTTTAATCTGTGCATCATCTACTGCCTCACTAATCAGGTCATAGATCTTCAATATTCTGGTTTTGGAGTACTACTATAATTCTGGTATTTTTTAAGGGAAAAGAGCTTTCCAAGATCTGATGAAATCTGAGGATATTACAATCTTTTTCTGCTGTTGAACACTTTTCATTATTCATATATATGGTTGAACAGGACATAAATTTTTTAACAGTCATTGCACATCTTAGTCCAGCATGGTTCTTCATGTGGTGAAAATACTACATCCTAATTTGGCAAAACTAGTAAAGGGAATCATTGACCTTTACTTGCAGTTCATTAGCTTTCTTGTAAAAGAATGTAAGTTCCAATGACACTTGTCATTGTTATTTCAGGGAAAAACTAGTCAAAATGTGACTACTGTTGTCTATTCTTCTCGGTTCTTAACTTGCAACTCCTTGTCCATACAGATGTCTTTCTCCTAAGAAGACGTGCTTGACTGAAAACTACCTACATGATGGACCTGTAAGCAGTCGTGGCTTTCCTCATCTATATCTGTGATATGAGAATGTCACAGCTCCACTGAACTCTCAGAATCAAGTGTTGCAGTCATTTGCACAAACAGTTCCATCTTCATTCCAATGGCCTACATCTGCATGTCTGGAGTGCATGTACCTTGTGATTGTAATTATGATTAGGTGATCAGGCATTACAGGGAGTGCGGAAATTAATTCCTCTTTCACTATAAGCATTGCTCCTCCTAAAAGCTGATGCCATTATATCATTCACACCTGAATTGTCTTTCAAGGCACCACATTACAAACTTGAATTATTATTGATCATCTTTTTCCCTTGCACTGAAACTGTTCTGGCCCTGTATGACAATTAAGTATTGTCTTACTACTCAGCACTGTGTGGTACTGCTGTATGCTAATTGCTTCACAAAGGGATAATATCTCTTTTTTCCTGTCTTTCTTGCTGACAGACAACATGCACCCAGTTGGAATAACAACAGTTGAATGAATGGCAGCTTACTTTCCTTTAGAGTTATGAGTGTCCTTTACCTACCTTGAGAGTCATGAGAGAGATTGCAAACATGCTACAAATATCTTCCCTTTCACTGGAAATTTCTGCATCCTCCATCTCTGCATGTATTGAATCTCTTTAGACCTTCCTGCTGTACTTTCAGCAGGAAATAAGTAGGGAAATAAGTATTCCCATTTCTTAAAATTTTTCCTCTACATTATCATTTGATTTGTCCTCTGGTCCAAATTCCCTCAGTTCTATGCTGATTATTTGTGCTGAATCATTGATCTGCAATTTTCATTCCCATTTATGGAGAAATCAACTGCCCTCTTTAACCTGGATGCATGACATATGAATTGTCTGTCTTACAATTAAAAATTTAATATAAATTTTTTTCTTTATCTTAAATCACAGGATTTTTTCACTATCCACAAAGTTAATGAGCTCCGAACTCTAGCAAAAACATTTTTTCTGATTCTTAGTATCAGACAAAAAAAATCTTTGTATAGTTTCATTTTCTAAGGGTGAAGTATTTATCTTATAATTTTATGAGTCGTGCCCAGAATTCAGATAAAATTGCTGACAGTATTTTCACAGACATGTCAATTCTTATGTCTCAGACATGGTATTGATTCATGAGACTCTATTCTGAGTTACTTAGAGGTCCAGTCTTTGTAACATGAATATGTGTGACCCTCTTCTATGTCTATGTACCAGCTGACCTATATCCACTAACACATACAAATAAGTTTTTAACTGGGAGTCCAAAATTCTATTCTGTTTTTATAATTCTCTAATACCCTTTTTCCTGTACTTTTAATTGCTGCACTATTTGCTTATCAATCAAGATATCTTCTTCTGAGTGTCCTTAAATGGTAACTTCCATTGTATTTCATAAATTTATTGCTAGAAAATAAGTAAAGCTGAGATGTTCATGAAAATACGTGATCTTTGTTAGGAGAGCCATTTATCCAGATGCTAAAAGCAGACCTAACTGCACACTCTATAGCACTATTCTCTGCAGTATTAACCAAATACACCCCTTCATAATTTCTATTCCTTCATCCAATTGTTTTCATTTTAATAAAATCATTAAATCAGGCTGGATTTGCCAGCAATTGAGAGGTCAAAGGGATAGGAAGAAAGAAAACAGTGTCTGAAGTGTGTCTGAAGAGTCTAGGGTATCTTAGTGAACATTTAGAGTTTCAAAAAGAATTAAGTGGGAATCCGAAACCATGGCAAGATGTGTATATTTGAGGGGAGAGTGTTTCATAAACATAAATATTCACATTTCATAAACATAAACATAAACATTCCTCCCTCTGCTCTGATCTCAGTGGAAAGAGTTTACTGCCCTCTCCTCAGGCTTTCCCTTCCTTCACATAATACCCTGTGGTGACCCATCCCCTCCTCCCCATGTGTTTGTTCACCTTTCTGCAAGTGTGTTCGTATTTTCTCACACAGACTGGCTTTTCCAATTATTCATAACTAACTGTTGCGTCTGCAAACGTTAGGCTTTGAGATGAAGTAAAGTATTATGAATAAGAATATGGATTTCTGTACAAAAAAATTTTGAAAATGGGACAAGGGAGTTTTCGAGAAGCAAGTGATGACCAAAACACATACAATAAAATGTCAGATTCCTAATTTCTCCTCTCTTCTCAATTGGACAATAACCCTTTTTCCCCTTGGAAGCTGTAGTGTGAAGTCTGAATGCAAACCTAACCATAATTGTCTTTGCTGTACACTAAATCATGGGAAATGTGAAAGATAGAGTACCAGCAGGAAGATCATTTGTTGGGCAGATTATTTTAGAGGTAAGTCAATTCTAACTGTATTTCCTATTATTGCAACTAGTGTATAAATAGAGCTGTGTGACCTAAGAGTGTACGTCTGATTTCGTTACTGCAGGGAAACAGTACAGACAGAATGTCTGTAAGAAATTGAACTTTATATCGCAGTTGGAAAAGACAAGCAGTAGATCCCATCTTGTTGCCCTTGCTACAGCTAATGTGATAAAAAAAACCTGCTGTCTCCTCAGCCAGGAGGCACATTCCTTCAACAAATTTGCTTGAGCGTGTTGAGAAGCACTTCCAGAAGCACTGGTGAGAATGGCAGCTAATTTTCAATACAAATAATTGTTCATTGGAAAAGAAAGTTGGGGAAAGAAAAAAAGCTCTAAACATGTATAGAAGTTGATAAAATGAAAACTCCAAACCTGTTGATAGGATACTGGATTCACCTAAGGGCGAGGGTTAATTGCAGTAACGGAGTTTGTAAAATGATCTAGGTTTTTTCTTCTCCAGCATATAAACATGTGCTGGACAATTTATTAGGCAGAAGTCCAAATATTGCCTGCTTGAAGTGCAAACCATTTTGAATTAAAGACAAATTATTTCCATTGACATAAATGGAAAGTAGGTCAGACCATAGATAAAAGTAAGACTAAAACCCCAGACAACTCTACTCACTGAAAAGATTGCAGCTGTAATTCCCATTCTTAAAATATTATTATATTTGCTATTTGAGTCTTGCTCATTAAGTTGCTGACTTTCCTAGAAAGTTGTATTTTCTACAAGAAATAAACCTTATGGGTACATCCTTTGGGCTTAAAAGCATTTTTAAGTATAAAATATTCACAGGAAGTCAAGTATTTAGGCCATTTTTTTTCAAAACTGAAACTTTTGCATTAGGGTCAGACTTACAGCGGTGAATGGAAACATTAGTCCCTATTTGAGACAGTGAACTGGCCTATTCATTAAAGATCAGCTACATAACTTCTGACAATTCAAATCCAGTAAGGTGTTTCAAATCAGTCATGAATTAACCAAGGTGATAAAAATAGCTTTTTTTAACAATTGGATACAGACTCATGAATTTAAAATCAAGTTGCAGTTTTACAACACCCTAGCCTCTTTATTACATTCTCTTTCCCTCCATCTGACATATTTATGAAAGACAGTATTTATAGAAGCATTGGAAAAAATTAAGGATAGCCTTCTCAGAGTCTCTACTATAACCATGCTACATTTAAAGTGTATAATAATGATAGAAAAAATAGTGCTTCAAACATAAATACCAGATCATATGCCACTGCTAAAAGGACAGAGATTCCTGATGGAAAATGAAGCAGTGTTTCTGGGGTTAGATTAGATTTGATCTGCATAATGTATAAGATGAATAAAGTATTTTAAAAGGAACACACTTTAAAGCGCAGGCTTGTTTATCTGGTTGGTTTTTTTCTTTCTAATATATACATGCAAGCTGAGGTAAGTAATTTTTTTATGTACCCATCTGGAACCAAAGCCCTTAATGATTCAAGAACAAAGCAGATTTGATGCACTATTGATTTTCTACCTCAGCAATAGAAAAACAATTGCTCTATGCAAAGATCTGTTTTTCTGGGTCTCTGCCATCAGTCTTTTTAATGTTTATGTAATGTAGCATTAACGTAGAAAAAGAATATCACACAAGGTTAAAAATGAAAAAAAAATACTCTTTCATAGGAACTTACGGCAAGTCCTCATATTGCAAAACAACTTTTGAAAGGTATTTAATGCATTTTCCAGTATTAAGTGTCTGCACTTCTCTGGAGTACATAAATGCGTGTACTCTCACTGCCCTGCTCTCAGGCCACATGCTGGTCAGCTTCCTGCAGTGGTGCACTGACAGGAGAGACTCCGGGTGCTGAGCTTCCTTCCACAGACACCTTGAATACAAGGGGTTCGCCTCAAGCTTTCCTGAGTCAAACCCTGCTTTGTGTGAGAGGATCAAACAGCAAGTCGGAAAATCATTCCCGATGCCTCTAAGGAAACATAACAGAAGCTGTGTAAAGGCAACTCCTGGTTGCAATGCACCTGAGCCCAAAATGAGTTTGTCTCTGTTCTAGGATTTCTTTGCCTGTGATCTGCAGTTTGGAGCTCTTCAGGAGTGGGAACAAATCACCGAAGCAGTTACAGTGTAACCTTCCTGTGATATATTGTGCTATAAGGGCTATTTTACAGCGGCATTCACAAGTTACTAAAAAGTCCAAGACGAAGCAGTAATTTAGGTGTTTATAGGTGCCGACAATACAACATTTAAGGCAACAATCCCATCAGTTCATAAATCATTAAAGGTGAAACTGCCTCCAGTTCATTACAAAGTTCAAGAATAATACTCTGTAGAAATAGTATATTACATCTATACAGAAACATGAAGCATTTATACATGCTGAAAATAATAACTACCTTTCTTCAAAAGTCTGTTGCAAACCCCCTAGAAGATATGTCATTGCATTCCACTGTCAGGTCTGACACTGTCTCATTTATTATGGCTTGCAAACAGGAATGTGCTCCTTTACAAGGCTGATCAAAATTCAAACCAAACATTTTCTAAAATTAGTGTTTTATGGAAATAATAATAGGATTCAACCGACTATTTGAGCCCTGGGGTGGTGTGAGAGAACGAAGGCCTGAAAGAGTTAATGTAAACCTGAAACCCTTAATGTCTCAAACACCGGCAGAAGAGAGTAAGAATGTTACCATGCCAACGAGATAAGGTGCAGTTAGAAAAGAGCGTCTTGTGGAGGCAGGATGACGCCTTTCTGGGACCAGCTTCCTTATCTTGGGTAACTATAGCTAAAAACAAGTTAGAGACAGCATTGCATTTGAGTCTCCTTTCGGGGAGAGGAACCGAAATCATGAGACCCCCCAAGTCCTTTCTGAAAAGTTTGAGAACAAGAAAATGTGCCTGCGTGAGAACAAGTCTGTAAATAGCACAGCTGAGAGGGGCTGTGCATGTACCCACTCAAAATTATACTGAGGAACCAAATAATTCGTTCTTTCCAACCAATTTTGTAATTTCATATTTACCATGCCACTTGGACAGTCAACAGTAGATTCTGAACCACAGAATTAGATAATAGCAGCTGCTAAGTCTTTCCTCTGTTCCATATTCACATGTTTTTTATTTTCTCTCCTTCTAGTTAATTCTGTTTTGCAGAACTGTGAACGTGTCCTCAAAGTGCCTCATTACAAGATTTTGCTCAAAGGACTAAGACAATGATACATATAACCAGAAAAGGATTAAACTGATGTGATGACCTGGACAGAAAGTTCAAGTTTCTAATTGTAGTCTGGTTTTACCTAGTATCATTGACTTCTTTGTAAACCTTATTTGAAGACTGATTTTCATATTTACTTTATTCAAAGAAAGATTCTCATATACTGGATGATGTTTATGATTCTGATAGCTTGTATTCACTGTCAAGAAAACATAGCTCTGGAAAGCACAGAAACAGTCAAATAATTTTTAAAAAAGTGTGAAGCATGTTCATGCAAAGTGTGCCAGAGACAGAGTGCCTGATTGATTGAAAAGACAAAATGTTACTGCTAAGTGCTCATTTTTTTCTAATTTAATAAAATAGTAAAGAACATTTTGTTATTTTTAAGCTACTAAGCTTCAGTCAGATTCCAAGAGTAAACAATTCTCATTTCTCACCCAAAAGAAGTTGAGTAAGATTATGTCAAGAAGAGCAAAAACTGTGAATGAACTATAAGAATTGTCTGTCAAAGTCTGTAGTTCACAGTTTAGGTGTTATAAGAGGTTACTGATAGGTTTCTTAGTATGAAACAAATTTCTTTTCTCCCTGTATTTTTGAGACATGTCAGTTTTGTAGAGTTCTCCAAGGTTTCAGCAATGTTTTGGCAAGACTGTAGTGGTTTATGTCTTTATAAGTAAGTGAAGCCACAGTACACCAAAAGAATCAGCTGAAACATCCTTGAGCCTAATTGTCTGAACAGAAAATTATCTACAGAGAGAACTATAATCAATCTGAATTTGATGCATAGTAATTCATTGCATCAAGCAATGACATCCACTAGTGTAAAAAAAGCAAGTACTGCACCCATTAGCCATAAGGTGATCAGTAATCACTCTCAGCTTAGTGTGAGCACTAAAGAAATAGAAATCCATGTATGCAGGATAAACTAACATAAATTTTCAAATTCCTGCAAGCACAATTTCTCCCATGCTCTTCTATTTTTCTTTCATTTCAGGAGCAGAAGCAAGAAAGAAAGAGGGGTGAGAATTTGGTCCGTGCATGCTCCCTTTCTCAATAGGAAGCAGTGGCTATAAAGAAAATCCTCAAAGGTTTTTGAAGGTACAACTATTTGATCAACTTTTGTGTTGAAGTTTAGGGTTTAAAAAATTAAGTTGGCTATTTAATTCATTATCAAATCAGAAACAAATATAGAAAATACAGAACTCATTACAGAACACAGGTTTATAAACCTCAAGCATGAAAAAATATGTCTAGTATATTTGTGCAATTCTAACAGATTTGCACAAAGTGATTAGTCATCAGAATATCTGATACCCTTTGTTACACCCTCACAAAACAAATCTAAGTTTTCCTGTTGCTGAGTTTTTTGTGAGTCAGTCAGGTTGGTTTGATTGTGACTACACATTGCCTTGAAATGCATATGACAAATACATATTTGTCACAGCAGAAAAGCCATACATTTGATCTCTCGCAAAAATCTACCTCAAAACTTTTAATGTAAATTTGTGCAGTCTGAACAGCTTTGTTTATTTGGTGTTATGAAGTCAAACCTGCATGCCTGCATTTTTTAGCAGCCATTAATTGCTGTCTCGCACTGTTCTCTCTGCCTTCCACTTCATTAATCACAGGACAGTGGTAGGCCAGGGGCTGCGTGATGGGAGCATCTAAACTGTAAGGAGTAAATTTTCTGCTTCTGCTCAAAATTGTGCAGTAAGCTGCCCTTCCAACATTCTTTTTTTAATAAAAAATGCTATTTGCAAACCACTTGTAGAAACTGAGCTTTCTCAAAGTCATGGTGAAAGGCATTATATTATGGTCCCTGGACTAGTTTCTGCATCTACTAGCTTGCGATGGTAGATTTTGTTTACCATTCTTTGTCACATAAATTTAAAACCATGAAAACTTTAGACTGTCTTT
The DNA here is from genome assembly GCA_013397915.1 of Daphoenositta chrysoptera. Lineage (NCBI taxonomy): Eukaryota > Metazoa > Chordata > Aves > Passeriformes > Daphoenositta > Daphoenositta chrysoptera. The sequence continues at coordinate 472,790 of VZRO01001177.1, read as the reverse complement.
AGGCTACCCATGGGAAATAGAAAAAAATAATAAAATAATGTATTTGCACCTTGGTTTTGTTGTCAGTTCATTTTTTCCTAGGCACTAGTAAAAGCAGTCAAAGAGCTGCACTGGGTGGCCAGAGGATAGCGTGTGCAGGGTGAGGTGAGAGCTGCCCGACGCTGGCCACAGGCAGCTCCAACACCACTGGGAGCAGCGCTGCAGTCTGCCAGGAACCCCCTGTGCACCAGCCTGGCTGTGTTGGTAAGAAAGAGATGCAGCCATCCTGGGGAGGGGAGATGTGAGGAGAAATGGAGGGCACGTGAAGGAGTCTTTGTTGGGGAATATGGATGGAGGTGCACTCTGTGAAGGATGTGCCCCATGCCAGAGGAGGAACTGCTGGAGAACCTTGGCTGTGTGTGGGGACCTGTGTGGTGGCCTATAAGGCCAAAGAGCAAAAGCTTCAATCACCTCCTGAAAGGCAGCAGCCTGGAGATCTCTCTGGTTAGGGTGAGCGGATTGGCTCCTCCCAAGATCCTTTGTTCCCTCATCATTATGTGTGCACCTTTTGTTACTGCTGTTGGTTTTGTATCTCTCCTCCCCTTTTCTATCCTATATGTCTCCCCTTCCAGATTGTTCTCCCTTCCCCGCTCTCCCATTGCTCCCCGTTCCTGGCCACTCCTTCGGGTTTCCCTGTTGGCCCCTGTACCCCAACCCCGCCCATGCACCGCCCCTGTGCCCTGGGACCATTGGCCCTCGTGCTCTCTCCGCCCTCCTCGTCCCCATACAAAACCCCACGGCCCTGCTGTGTCTTTGTCTTCGCCACTGGGACCCTTCACACCAGGTAAATTAAAGTTCTTCTGTGGAACCTCATGCGGGGACCCTCCCTTGCCTCCTTTATCACTGCCAGGCTGAGAGGCCGTGCTCTCTGGGAAGGTTGCGGATTGCTACGCCGTGCCACGCTTAAAAAAGGCACTGTAACAGCTGTGGATGACCCATGCTGTGACAGAAACACCCCTAAGTGACTGGGTCTTGGGGGGGCTCAAATATAAAATGCAGCAAAAACAATGTGAGCTGAATCTGGGAAAATGGGGATGAAAGTCTTCCTAAATGTTTATTTAACAGACTATGTATTGTTTATATTTGAATCAATAAAGAAAGGTTGCATTAATTGTCAGTAAATTAAATTAAGCAAATTTACCCATGTTGAGGCCATTTTGCCCAAAGCAATGTGTTCACATGACCAGTTTTCCCTGATGTTTTAAAACATATTGTGGTCATAGATATTTTAATTTAAATTATCCTTAGTTCCTCTCTCAGTAATTTGACAGTTTATTTTGCTGACCATGTGGCTATAACGAGAGCCATAATCTGTTGTATCTGAACTGAGGAACAAGGTGCTAAGGACAAATGATAACAGAATAATTCATTTTCCATCTCTGCTATTCCCTGCAGGAATGTTTTACATAATGAAAACAACATTCTAAATTAAAATGGTTGCTTTTTGCAGATCAAGATTCTTGTCCTATTCAGGAGATTTTCTAAACATATTCAATGTTTTTTTAATGCTATAAATTTATATTCATTTTCATTTAATGCTAATTTTCTAGTAGAAATTGAATTCCTGGAGTCAGAAAAGGGGAAAAAATGCTGAGTTCCTGCTTTTGCTGGTCAAACTTCCGAATAAACATTCCGTGCAAAGTGTGTAAAGAAGCATTGGATTTCCAGCACTTAATTACTTTAGCCAGTTGCCATCTGTTCTTTGAATTCTGACCTTTCTTTCCAAGTTGTGGCTACATGGAGGGTCTGCAGTCAAGCCAATTAGATCATGGATGTTTCACGCTGACATTACAAGAGATTTAATGTCCACCTGCAGAACCCTGGTTGATAAATTTAATAGTGATGACACAGTGGCCTTCTGCAACCTTCATCCAGCAAGCAAATAATAGTTTATTACACTTGGCATTGTTCGTTTAAAATGTGGCACAACAAGCAGTGGCAAAATCACATTTTGATTTGTTTCTTCAGCCTGTGACATTAATCATACACTGTCAAAATCTTTTCATGCTAGTTTCTCACAAAGATGATGCAGGTTAACTCTGAAAAGCAACCCCATGAAATTACCCTTTTGTGGGCTAAGAGGAATAGTCACGGATGGAAATAGCTTTAAGCCACCTATTCTCCCATAAAATCATCAGACGGTCAAGGTTGAACTTTGTAGGAAGTCTGCCACTGATATCACCTGTCATCTGCTTATGAAAATGACTGACTGTCTACAGAGTTCTTACACTGCAAGCAGGAATACATGTGAAATACCAACATATTTCTCATAGTGGTTATATTAACAGATGATTGTTCATCAACATACAATAATAATACAATACTATTTCAATATTGTTTACTAGTAAATGGTGAAAAAACCATATTCAAGTCTATCTCAGCATTTAATGAGGACCAGCCACTTCTGTTAACCTCAAAAATGTGATAATTTGTGAATGTAATATTATCATTGAAGAGTACATTTCTATAGGACTTATTACGTAAAAGTTTCATTACAAACAAAACAGTTTCCTGTTTTCCAGTTTACAGTTTCCTTTCCCAGTTTCCTTCTGTGAAAACATCAGTACCTGTCCGAAAAAGTAAGAAAGAAAAACTCTTCCTTGAGGAACATTTTGAAGCTGACTCCAAGTACAAAGATGAGCTGCAGGGAATGATATGAAGCCTATCGATGTCAGTGAGAGTCAACCCTTGTATTGATTTTAGTGGTCTTCAAATCAGGTCCTAAGTGTGAGATTTTGATACCCCATTAAAGCATCCATATTTTAAAACTGAACTTCTTGCATTGAACCAGTAACTTTAAGACAGAAAATAAATGCTACATGAAGAAGCACAAATCCCTATCGTTGCATGGGAACACACTACTTCAGTGCTTCCTGTGCTTACAGTGCTGAGCCAGATGGCAGTATATGTAAAGCACTGTGTTGCAGAGTTTCAGAAGCAATTTTGCTGAGTTTTAAGGAGTCTAATCTCTTAATAGAACTGCAGATTATCTCTGTGCTCTTAATAGGAATCTTTTGTTCCTCTCTCTGCTTCCTCGATGCTGAAAAGTGCAATAAAACCAACTGCATTTCCACTGAATAAAATTCACTCTATTTCGATGCTAGGTGGTGACGAAAATTCTAATGAGCCACTTTGCTCATTATGTTTATTTGGCAGCATCAAACAGAAAACTCATACATCACAGAAAAAAGTCTGGCAGTTATGTCGTCTTGCTGAATTTATACTGCTAAAATGGAACATTTTCAGAATTCTGGATAAAGAACTAGATGTTATTTCAGCTTAGAAATTGACTCAAAATACTGAATTTCTTCTGTAAAGTAGAATCTTCTGAGATGCTTCAACCATTTCACAATAACATCTGAATAAAGAGAAAATTAAACTGACTTAGATAAACAGCATAAAACATCTTTCTCAAAGGTAAACACATTACATTCAAAATGTCACAGAAATTAATTGTGGTTTTAAACTGATCTGTGATGCATATATGTAAATATTAAATTTTCATTTTAAATAATTAGTCACAATAATCTACTTCTTTCCAATGATGACTACAAATCAAAATAATAGAAAATGTGTCATTCCTTAATTTACTAGAGCATAACTGCCACCTCCATAATCCTTCTTCACTACCATTTAACCATGTCTGTGGTAAGACAATGTGGAGACCAGGCATGATGTCCTTTTGATGCTTTCAACCATGACTTTCTACGCACTTCTTTTCCAATTAAATTTGTTCTAAGAAAGAGTAGTATTCTCCATGTGATGTGACTCTTTTTGTCCCTTGTGACAATTAATACTGGTATTTAGATTTATTTTTTCATTCTATCAACAGAGTTATCATATGTGTGTGTGCATACACAGTCACACATTCTCAGTATCAGTCTTGTTAAGACCTTCTACTGTCCAGAATACAGCAGACAATATTCAAGCAAACAGAAATACCATTTTGGGGTTTTTTTGACCCCTACATATACTTATTTTATGTGCTTATTCTCACCTGGCTGGCATCTTAAGACTTCTTCAAAGAGCAGACTTTCTAAAAGCATGGTTGTTAAGAGCTGCCCATGTAGTCTACTCAAGCTCTTTATCTGCTATTACCTGCCATTTTTGGGCTGCAGTCATCTCTTCCGTGATGGGAGGCTGAGACCAGCTCTAACCTTTTCTTATCTCTGAATTTCTCTGTCAAGGATGTGTTTCCACCTACTACAAGGTTGTACCCACAACTGCTGCAAAGCAGGCTTCAGCTGAATTTTCTCTAACAAATCTATCACCCCTTTCCCTTCTCTCCTTCCCCTTACTTCCTTCAGTGTTGTCCTTCTCTTCTTCCTCACCACCATGAACTCCATGTCTCATCACCACCCTATGACCCTATAACAAATTGTATATCAGCCCTCTCTTGTGTTTATCTAGGCACCCCAATTGTCCTTCACCCTAACTGCACTCTTAACTGTTCACCTGTGCCTTCCTGGACTTACGGAGTCTAATATCATGCCCACTTTAACTCATAATCCTTCTGTCCAAAGACATGGCTTGTATTGATGACTCCCCACATTTGTTTCTGCTCCGTCTTGGTGAGGTTGAGCAGCAAGGTCATCGTGCTTTATAAAGTGCCCTCCAAGCCATGCTCTCAGTTCTGGATCCTCAGCATCTCTAGATGAGGTCTACTTGAATGTCAAAGGCAAAGAAAGTCTACCTAACTCCTCCACTTGGAATCTATGTATTCAAGCCCAGATGATTTTCCTATTTTTTTTTTCTTTCGTTGTTTTTATTGTTTCAAATGACTTCCAAAAATAAATACCAAAAAACCCCACCAAAAACCAAACCAACCCTCCCCCCTCCAAAAAAACCCCAAAACACGTTTATAACCTAATTCTTAAGAGCAGAAGCTGAAAATCTAACTACCAAACAACATATCTGTAAATTCAGATTAGCAGCCTACAACAGAACAGAGAAAATTTGTTGCATGGAAACAGTTACCCCCTGATACCTTTTCCTTGTGCCATCATGTGTGTTCTGCTCTCTCACTCATGCCATCACTTGTTAGTCTTCTGTGGGACTGGCATTAGTGGGATGCAGCGATCAGAGGTGGCCAGGTCCCTAAACTTCCAACACCTATTTTTCCAGACTGTGCCAGCTTGTTTTTGTCTGTTCATTTGCCGTTTTTGGAAGGAATTATTTAAGTTCAATTAGAAAACTACAAAGAAGCATTTGACCTCCATGGATAAGGCCAGATTCGTGCCATGTTTATAAATTTTTTATTACTGTGCTCTTGAATTCACAGTAATACTACAAAGTGAATTGCCTCTAAGCAATTACGGATCCATCAAAACTAATGTTCTTTCTATTTTTATATTTTACAAACAAGAAATAAGTACCAGGGAGCATGTAGAACAGACCATTTTTAGGAATAGATTATTACCTCATTAGAAAGCAGTTTGTGCTGTAGAGTATTAGAACATTCTTGCTCCTCATTCAGATTAGGCAATCATGGAGTTAATTGCTTGCTGGCTAGATGAGCTATTTCATTAGTTCTGAAGTCAGCTCATCAGTTACAGTAGTGATGACAGTGGAAATCACTGAAGGAAAAAAATACTACATCATCATTTAAAAAAATTAAAACAAATCAAAGCATCAAAACCCAATCTGTATTCTAGCAGCAGCTATGCAGCTCATGTCAATAAACGATGATATACTGAGCCACACTGGTAATAGTCATAACACCTAAGAATAAAGGGAGATACGGAGAAAAAAGCAAGAAGCCACTGTTCCATGAAATAATGTCATGAAATAAGAAAAAACACTTTGCTGACATTATAAATTACATATTTTGACAGAAAGTGGTTTGATAAAAATAAAGGAGATAGAGTTCGTGTTGTTGCATTAAAGAGCTAACAGAATGTTATGCTCAATGAAGACTAGGAGAAGTATTGATTATATGTACAACTGAACTGTTAGTAAAATTCCAAAGGTATCTCTCAGTCTCAGTCCTAAAACCAGAAGTCGACATGGGCATATCTATCCTATTCCTGTAAGTCATCCATCATTGTTATGCCCAGCCAGAAAAGAACTTGAGTGCTACCCACAGTCATTCCAGCTGAGCTATGGATTTAAGGCTTGTATACTTTATATACAGTACATAAATGTTATCAGTGACTCCTGGGATTTAAGAAGAAACTGAGCACTCTGCAGGAACAAAGCCCTAAGTAATCATTCATATTCTATTTGAGTAGAACCTGAAGCAGAAGGCTGATTCACATTTGCTCATTGATTTCATTACAATGCACAAAAAGGAGCCAGTCAGAACTAGCAGAAATATTTCATTTCACAGCTTTTTGGTTTAACCAGCAAATTAAACAAGAATAGCAAAGCAAATTTCCTTATTTTTAATGTCTATGATCCTTTCAAATTTTTGAAGAAATTGATTTCACTTCCTTGAATTAAAGATTATTTTTGTCCTTGTGAAAGCAGTTAATGTTGCCAATTATTTCTTTTCAGGCATGCCTGAAACATTTTAATGGGAAAAATTCATCCTGGTGACATTTTTAAGAAGCAAATTCATGCATTCTTAGTATAAAACTATTCTTTATATAGATTAAAGAAGATGGGAAGTTGTTAATATTGCAAGATATTTGAGACATTTACTACAATCTAAGGCATTAAAGATAGCAATTTAAGAGAGAAGATTAAGCAGATAAATTTTATTCTCTTTAAATTTTCAAATTATCCACCCAATAATAAATTATATGAAGCCTTTATTGAAACAATGGAAATAATTCATAGAGATCAAGTTTTTTATATAAAATTACGTAAAATATTATTTTCACTTAATGCATTTGGGGTATTAAATAAGTTTCAGAGGATAAGTTTTTCAACTCAAAAACTAGAATGAATTTAATCTAAAGATATCAAAATAAAAGTTTTCAATTTTTAGGTTTTTTATACATTTAGCTGGATGACAGCAGTGTTCTCCTATCACTGAACTTGATTGTGATAAATCGACATTTTCTGAGAAAAGTGATCTGACAAATTTTTCCTCACAAACTCAAAAGCTGGTGTTTAACAGAGTATGGGCAAAAGTTTGCTATTCATTATCCTTGAGGACAATCAATTCCCAGCAATGAATAACTAGAGCAGCAATATGATTCCATTTGGTCTCATAAAACTGGAGTAAACTCTCCTAATATTTATCTTTACAAAGTCTTCTTTGTTCTTAGACATGGATCAAAGTAGCTAACAGAATGAAAGTTGCCTCCAGAGTGAAGAAATGTACTAGAATTTGTACAATGCTGAGAGAAAAAATGATGCTTCTTACAACAGAACTGGGACAAACTTCTATGTTTGGTTAATATAATATGAACTATCTTACAACATGAGGGTGTTAGTATAGGTTTTCTGGTAACCAGGGTATGAGCTAACAACCTGTATCATCACAAAGAACATACAGTGATAAGAAATTTAATTGCCCATAGTTAATTTATATGAGTCCAGCTTGAAATGTCTGCAACAATCTGTAAGCTATCTGAAACATTTTCAGAAGCTTCGATGATTGAGCAGCATGAATTTCATATTAATAGTTCAGTTTCTAAATTATGAACTCATTTAACTGGGAACCAAACTTTATCTATGAATTAAACATTCCAAAGCCCAGTCTAAATTATTCAGGTCCTTTCCTTGTTACAATAATCACAGAATTATAGAGCTGAAAGAAACCTTAAAGATCATCTAGTTTTAAGCCCCCGCCATTGGCAGGGATACCTTCCACTAGACTGTGTTGTTCAATCTGTTTTAACATCTTAAAGCATAGAAGAAGAATCTATTCTAGATTTCCAGACAGGAGTTTGTGGTGAAGTGGGGGCTGGTCTCTTCTGCCATGTCTCAAGTGAAAGGGTGAGAGGAAATGGTTCTAAGTTCCATAAGGGGAGGTTCAGATCAGATATTAGAATTTTTTTTTTTCCACTGAAGGAGTGGTTAGGCATTGGAATAAGTTGCCCAGCGTGGTGGTGGAGTCACCATCTCTGGAAGTGTTGAAGAGGTGTCCAGAGTTTCAGAGAAGGGCAACATGACTGGTGAAGGTTCTGGAACAGAATTCCTGTGAGGACTGGCTGGAGGAGCTGAGGTTGTTTAGCCTGGAGAGGAGGGGACTCAGAGAAGACCTTATCACTCTCTACAACCACCTGAAAGGAGGCTGTGGCCAGGGGTGTCGGCCTCTTCTGCCAGGTAACTGCAACAGGACGAAAGAACATAGACTTAAGCTGTACCAGGGGAAGTTCATGTTGGACATTAGGAGGAATTTCTTCACAGAAAGGGTGTTTAGGTATTGGAATGGGATGCCCAGGGAGGTGTGGAGCTACTGTCCCTGGGGGTGTTCAAGAAGACTGGATGTGGCAGTCAGTGCCGTGGTCTGGTTATCCTGGTCCTGTTCTGTCAAAGGTTGGACTTCATGATTTCAGAGCCTAATTTTTCTATCCGGCCTAATTGTTTCTGTCTGCAACACCAAACAAACAGCAGTCTGGGCCTACCAAGCCTAATTTCTACCGCATATTTCAGAGATGAAATTTTATTATCAGAACTTCTTTCATACATGATTTCTCCAGAGACGCTCAGGAAAAGCTTCACAGAATCCTGCTGAAACACAAAATTGTTAAGCTTGCTAAATCATTTAATCATGGATCTGTAGAAAAATTTAGGTTGAAAGAGACCTCTGAGATCCTCTAGCCCAGAATAGGACCAATTTGGGTGTTAGATCTAATTAGAAAGTTAGATCAGTTAGATCAGGTTCAGGACCTCAACCAACAGGATTTTGAGCCTCTCCAATGAGATAATAAAAATGTCATTGTATTTTCCTGACATTGTCAGTCAGCTTCCTCTCTTGTTCCAGCAAGCCCACTTGGTGAAGCTCCTTAGCTTTGAATTATTTGGATGGTGCTTTGGAAGCATTTATTACAAGAATGGATATATTTGTGCAAATTCTTTAGTGCCAGGTTCACGTATAGGCCCTTGTCCACAGGCTGGCTGTGACTGAACAGCACTGGAATTTCCAAACCTTGTCAGTGTTACGTTAACCAAAGTGGCTCCTAGGCAACTCTGAATGAGAGCAGAGCTGTCTCATGTCTGTCTGTGAAACTGACTTTATAGAATGGATACCCCTAGTATGGTGTATCTTATTTGCCTAAGGAGCCTGAAAGAACCATCTGGTCGGTTTTGATCCTCATAGTTATTGTGATGAGAAACTCATTCAGGCAATTCTTCCACAGCTGCAAAAAAAGTGGTGAGACAGGCTGTATTTGTGAGAGAAAAAAAAAGATCTCAAATGCTGCTAAATATGTTTCAGGATAATGGCATCAATAGCACATCTGATGAGTATTTAGAATAAGTGAATGCTGAATGCCTTATCAGTGATAACACAGACAAAGGTTATTGCCATGTGCCACACATCAAACATTGATCCCACTGCAATTAATTTAAGTGAAAAATTGTCTCCATCAGCAAATGCTTTTGTACAACATCAAAGCCTGTTTCTTTGTTGTTCCTCTTCTTTTTAGTTGGAAACTTCGACCTGTCCAACTAAGTTAGAAATCTCTGTTTCTTTTAATTTACTAGTTTCCCATGCTTTGTAATTAACCTCTCAACCTTGTATCCTGAATGGTGAAGCAATTTTTACTGATGTTTTGATTAACGAAATTATTTTCTCACCTTCTGGGATTATTTTTATAGCAATGTAAGTATTGTAACATAAATATGATCCAAGTCACCTTCAGCCAATTTTGAACATGGTAAGAGACCGTCTACTGATTCTACATTTTACTATTAAAAATCACTCAAAGCCCATTTTAATGAATGCTGATACTTCAATTTTGAGTATATGTTGTTGTTGTTATTAGAAGATACTAGGTTAGTATCTTAGTATCTAGGTTAGTTGAAGGTTAGCTTCAAACAAACAAGAAAAACCTTTCGAAAGATGATGGCAACTTAGATACCACACACTGGCAGTTAGCATGTCTTTGCAAAGACACTAAAGAAAATTAACTCTTATAATGGGAGAGAGGTAAAATTCTGTCAGCAGTTTCTTGAATGCAAATGGAAACAATGGGTCACCCGAGATATTTGTTGAAAATACCAAGTACAAAATGTGCAAAACAGAAACAGTAATTAGAGTATAGGGTAACTGCACTGTGCTCAAAAGAGACCTGGTACAAACTGTTTGAGCAACAATTATGGGCATAATATGAATCAGTTCTAGAGGTCACTAGAGGCACTGAACAGTGTGAACACGAAGCCACGCTTTTCATTTTACTCTGCCCAAGCCACATTGTGGAACTGATTAATTGGCTGTGGTCAGTGCCACAGGATTGAGTATGGAAGGACTAAGGCAAAAAGTAGAGCAAGCAGCTTGGCTGAGCAGAGCACAGCCGGAGAGTCCACTTTCTTTCCAGTTTACAGCATTATTATCTTTATCTTCTTTTTAAACTATGGCAAAATAATTATAAGTATAAATTAAAGTCTGGCAGACTTTTTAAAAGGACAACACAAAGAATATGAATAGAGGACCAACAGTGGAATTATTATAAGGCATTCGCAAATTATAGGTATCATATATAAAAATACAGCATTTCTGTAATTACTATGATTAATATTTAATTTGCAATAAAAGGTTGCTCTCTTTGAAGAAAAAAGATTGAATTGATTTTTCAGTATCTAACTGTTCAATACCCATATATGCATTTTGTTTTTAATACATTAAATTTCTTTGTGCACGTTGCATGAAGATTGATTATATTATAGTGTGGTGAACTAATATTCTATTTTCATAACATTCACTGGAATAAGGAATGTTTCATTTAAGTTTATTTGAATTTTCCCTAATTTGTAAGAAAACATGCAGAACCAGTAAGGGACGCAGAGTAATAAATACTCTTAACTCCAATTTATGAAGTTGACACACCATCATCCAAAGCTATAAAATTACAGTTTGGCACATAAATGGATCCAAAAGAAATTTTAGCAAGATGATTATGTGATTTCTGGCTGACAAGGACCCACATAAGTGGCTGAAGTAGGTATCCTGCTGAAAAGCAGCTCAGCTTGATTTTGAAGGTACACGTCAAAGTCTTTGGACAACCAGAGCACCCCACAGTGAAAGCAGTACAGTTCTTGTGGGAGAATTTCTGACTGATTATTTGAAGAATTATAATTTCATAGAGAAAAAAATGCCTCTTATTGTCTGAAATACTGTAGTTCTCTTGCATTCACAGGAGATACAGGGAGAGGAGCAGGCTATATAGAGACCAAGGAAAGGGGTGAACAAGGCAAACAGGAGGAGTGACTTAGATACAGGCAGATACCCCAGTCCACTAGTTACGTGACAAGAAGTAAAATAACTTGTGTTTTCTCTGTACTTCCATAGTTCTGTAAACTTACAAAGCAACATCACTGTGTCACTTTTGTCCCCTTGTCTAATTTTTCCCTATAACAAGTTTCAGAGGTCCTACATAAAGAACAGGGATCATATATACTTGCCTCGTGACTTTATACCTTTCACTAGTGCTCTGTCTGGAGCAGAATAGGTCATTCATGACCTATATGGCACTTAGAACAAAAGTTACACATTTCTAGTGTTGCTTGCTGCTATAGCCCATAGGAACTTGCGAGATGGTGTTTGCTGTGTAGTTGAACCATCTCTTTCCAAATTTATAAATCACAAATAAAAGCCAGTTTTGAAAGATTTACAGAAAGATTTACAAGGCAAACCTAAATAACAGAGCAATAGTTATCCAGATTTATATCCAAGCCTACAAATTGTAGAGCTACTAAAATCCTTCCAGTTCCTGACATCCAAGTTATATGCTTTGCATAAAATTAAAGCATCTAACTCATTTTCATAATGGCCCACAGCTTTTCTCTACCTCAAGCTTATATATCTTTAGAAGGCAAAATAGTTGTACACCTCTACCAAAGCAGTAAAACATTTATTTATTACCAGATGTGATAGGAAGGTCTTCTGCCTTTAAAAGCAGCTGCACTGAATTAATAATAGAAACATACTGTAATCTTAATGTGATACAAAAAACCTAAGTAAATCACCTGATGTTGCATTTGCAAATGCACATTTCCATGGAGATGCAGAAACTGGATTTATTTGGAGCAATATATGACATTAATTCACCTAGAAACAGTGCTAGGAGGAAGTATGTATTTCAAATATTAGATATGAAAAAGGAAAACCATTTAAGGGTCTAGTATTCTCATGGAGAAGTTTCCTTTGTTAAAGGAAAATATTCTCCAGTCATACCATCAATGAGCTCTGTCTATTGTCTATAGACCTGAGTATTAGCATCCTTAAACTTTTTTCCTGGGTTTCGATACACTGCTATGTTATGTACGACTAGCTTCAAAGTGCAGTATAGTATAATGTTTGCTGACAGTAGGCAAAAGAAGAGCAGTATTTAAAGTGGACTGAATTTAAGCCCATAAGCACTGGTGGCTGGTGGCTCTTTCTGGTCTAAAAATATTAAAAATATTTAACATTTCCAATTATGAAAGAGTTGACAAATATAGAATGTGTCTGTTTTATCGGGTATCATGTAAAACATAACATGGCCACCCAACTTAGAATTCATTCTCAGCACATTTTCTTTAAACCATTTTTTAACCGATTGGGAAAAGATTTTTGTCCTTTTCAGTGTGACTGTATCATGCCATCCAGAGGCCAACTGAGCTCATTACAATGTTTGGTTCCTAGGGTTATACAGAAGACAGCCATCTTCTGGTCAGCATAAGGTTTGGTCCCTACGTTATCACTACAAAATATATATTTTAGTATAAGAAGACCTGACTTTGGACTGAAATAACATTTATGTCTTACATATGACTCTCAACATCTTCAGAGTTGTCTATATGACAGCACTGTTCAGTTGGTGGCAAACAGGAAGGCTGAGAGGAAGAACTAACGTGAATAGCACATTAGCAGAATAGAAGTTAAGCATTAGATAACTAATAAATGAAAGCATTTAGCTTCCTAAAACTCCCATTTCCCTCACCTCCTTTCAGTCCTGCAAATCACAGTTACTGAATGTCATAAAGTGGGAGCACAATGTCCTCTCAGTTTTCAGTGCCAATAGCAGAAAGTTTATGTACAGATTTGAAAATCCTTAAGAGTTCATTCTCAAACAGAATTCTGCACACTTACTAAATATTTAATAGCAAAACCTGAACAAAACAAACACACAAAACCTTTATTGTCATTGTCCCAGACTATTTGCCTTTGGATCTAATATCATGACAAACTAAAGCATATAATTCTAATAAGTTATTTTCCATCCTACAGTGTATTTTCATTATAATTAGAACAGAGTATTTTCCTCTTCTATCTACAAAAAAAAAAAAAAGGAAAATTAAATAATAACATTCTTCTATGTACACAAGAGATTAATTACACTTTAAAATTTTTGTTTAGAACAACATTTTTCCTCCAAAAAGGTATGTTAACAAGATTTATGTTGCTTTACACTGTGACAAAATCATTGCTGGTGCGTTATATAATTATTTTTCATATGAAAAAATTTTAAAATGCTCTAAGACAAGAGCACTTTAAAATAATAAATTCTCATTTCAAAGATTAGAGAAAGGAACTCAGGAACTGAAAATAATCAATAATTAAATGGGAAAAGGAAAATAAAATTAATTCAATATTTTACTTCTCAGAGTGACAATATTAGACTTGGTCCACTGTATTGATAAACCCTAAGCAAAAATGAAAAACTTGACCTCTGTAATTAATTAGTTATGTTCCCAAAATTGGAAAACTTATCCCCAAAGATTTTTTAAGATATGAGAGAAATTGACAGGAAAAGTTACGACCACTCATAAGACAGCTCCTACTCACAGATTTGCTGAGAATCATCAGGTTGCTTCTATAACTATGGATTATGAAGTAGGTAATGAGTAGCAATAAAAGCATGGAATAAACTGGCAGGGAGAGACTCAGCCAGCATCTGAGGGGGATGCATTCAGGGGGGGAACTCTCCCACTAGTGACAGTTATGAGAAGGGGTGAGTACAATGAGGACTATGAAGGAGTAAGAGAGAGAGACTTCTGAACCCACACCCTGCTTTCTCTGGGACGTGTCCCAGAGGCAGACAGGATGCACGATATGGAGGATTCCCTGTTCTCCCACTGCCTGACTGAACAGAGTGCCTGAAGGGAGAGGGGGCAATGGTGACAAGTTCCTTCCCATCACAGGGGCAATGGTGACAAGTTCTTTCCCGTCACAGCATGCATGGCTCCTCAGTGATGGCTCAGGTTCCCTCACGTTGTAGGTGGGTGGCTCTGCAAGTGGAACCAAACAACTGATGGCTCATCTAGAATGGACGTGTCACTGAGGTTAAGTTGGCCTACGCACCATGTCAAAACTGCTCCCATAAAGAAAATTAAATGGGTCACTCTCATAAGAAGCTTCCTTCTGAAGAGAACAGAAAGCCCAATATGCAGCCTGAACCCACTTAGGGAAGTCTGCCTCCTCCTTGAGCCCCGCATTAAAGTGTGCCCTCAGTCACTTTGCAGATGACACCAAGTTGGGTGGGAGTCTTGATTCGCTGGAGGGCAAGAAAGATCTGCAGAGGGATCTGGACAGGCTGGATTGATGGGCCAAGGCCAATGTATGAGGGTCAACAAGAAGTGCTGGGTTCTGCACGTGGGTCACAACAACCCCATTCAGCACTACAGGCTGGGGGCAGAATGGCTGGAAAATGGCCTGGCAGAGAAGGACCTGGCTGTGCTGGTTGACAGCCAACTGAATGTGAGCCAGCAGTGTGTCCAGGTGGCCAAGAAGGCAAATGGCATCCTGGCTTGTATCAGAAATAGGGTGGCCAGCAGGTCTGGGGAAATGATCAACCTCTGTACTCAGCACTGGTGAAGCCATGCCTCGAGTACTGTGTTCAGTTTTGGATCCCTGACTACAAGAAAGACATTGAGGTGCTGAATTGTGTCCAGAGAAGAGCAACAAAGGTGGTGAAAGGTCTGGAGCACAAATTTTATGAGAAGTGGCTGAGGATGTTGTTTAGCCTAGAGAAAAGGAGGATTGGGGAAGACCTTATCGCTCTCTACAATTACCTGATAGGAGGGTGTAGAGAGGTGGGAATCAGTCTCTTCTTCCAGGTAAGAAGTGACAGGAAAAGAGAGAATAGACTCAAGTTGCACCAGGAGAGGTTTAGATTGGATATTAGGGAAAATATCAGAAAGAGAGGGTTGTCAAGCACTTGAACCGGCTGTTCAGTGAAGCAGTAGAGTCAGCATCCCTGGAGGTATTTACAAGATGTGTAGACCTGGTGCTTAGGGACGTGATTTAGTAGTGGACTTGGCAGTGCTGGGTTGATGGTTGGAATCAATGATCTTGGAGGTTTTTTCCAACTTAATTCCATAATCATTACAGACTCCAGAAATGTGTACAGAGTATTGATGGTTTGCCAAAAATCATGTCAAAATCAGAGGTGTGGGTAGTTCATGACCATTAGCTTGCTTAAGCCTTCCTGGTTTTGACTTAAGAGATTCATTGTGGAAAGATGAGTTTGTTTCCTCAAGGGCTCATAAGAAACAACGTGTTTTGGAAACACACTTTGAAGTCTTCTTCATATTTGCTGTTTGGACTCACTTTTTGGAAGTATCAGGGTGAAGTCTCAAGCGACGTCACTTCACTATCCCAGCTCTCTTCAGACACTCCGTCCCTCTTCTCCAGAAAGTTGTAATGAAAAGGTAGCTTTGAGGCGAATGTGGTTGTTTCTGGTGGAATAATGTACAGATCAAATGTTTACTAACAGTTGCCACATAGCACATGGTTTCCTTATCCTACAAGGAGCAAGGGCCTATATTATTTATTCCTCCTTGAATAAGTTGTGAATACCCTTGTAATCATAAGCAATTAAAGAATTTACAAGCTATTTTCTCTACAATATTTGAAGTTCTCCACACTGTAGTATAGCAAGTTTTAAGCAGTAAGGTCAAAGGAGTTTAAATCTCTGACTTACATTAAAATTTTCAAATTAGAAAATTTTTTTTTAAATGTTAATTTGAAGAGAGAAAATATTTTTGTGTGGTAATCTTTATGGATGCACTAATCTTTATCATTTATAGAAAATCTATGGAGATTGTTACACAACTTGTTATACTGTAACAAATTCATGAGCAAACAGAGGAAGAAAATTTGAAATTAACAGATTATCATTATTGCAAATTATGTTTAGTCATTGCATTTTTTCCCATTATTCTATGAACTGAAAGACCATAATATGAAAATACTTCTAAATTAAGCATAAATTATAACTTCATTAAACTAAACTTCTGTAACTAAGACAAAATTAGAATTCAAAAATCTGTTTTGACAGATTTATAACACCAGTGATGATTAATCTCAATCAATGATGATATATTGTAATTTAGGTACTAGGTAAATACTGGAGCTGTTTTTGTAAAAGTATGGAAAACCTTTACCCCAGTCATCAAATAGCAAAATTCGTATTATAAAAATTCAGTGTTGTCCTCTTCTCTTTGAATACAGCCAGGGGTTTTATTATAGTTCATTAGTATTCTTGCTGTCCCTTGCTGTATTCTTGTCAACTTGCCTGTTGTACTAGTTTGAAAAAAAAAACCAGTGGGAGATCACAAATCAGAATTATAATTTAAACAGAAAATTAAAATAAAGGCAGTAGTACAAGAACACTGACAGAGTGAGGATACAACCTGACACCCTGTTGGCCAGGGTGGTGGTAGCAGCCCAGATGAAATGGTCCTGTTGAACAGCGATGCTGTAAAAAGGGGCTGGTCTTCACCTGAAGGTCCAGGGGTAGCTCTTGTCCTCTGGAAATCCAGTAGGTAAGGACTGCTTGTGCTGTTCCAAACCCCAGGTTATATCCAGGTGGGAATACTTGTCTCCTCCCCCCCAGGCAGGGCATCTCACAATGGGCTGATGTAATTCTGTGGGTCATGTGGTGGGTCCTTGATTGCCCATTAAGCAGAGATAGCTCCCAGCAGGAGTTATCAAGGATGAGCCATGGTAGGAGATAATGAACACTGCCCCACCTGCTTTAACAACTTGGGAAGATTATAACAGAATACATATTTTTGGTTACATTTTACACTGTAAGCTAGGACAACTGTGTTGAAAAAAGAAAGCTAATACTTTTTTTAAAGCTCATTTTCTAAAGGAAGTTCATCCTCTCTAAAGTGTCGATGTGAAAAACAAATCTAAGGAAATATTGTTCTGATATAATTTTAATTAAAAAGTGGGATTTACATTTGCAAATACTTTAGAAAGGCAGAGGTGTGGTCCTCTGTTTAGCAATCTCTGGGTTATTGAGGTTATTAAATTCAAACCATGTTTACTTCAGCACTCCTTCTGCAGTCTTGCTTCTGCAAAGGTTCATTCACCCGCTTAATTGCATACAATACAAGTAATCATCAATACAAGTAATCAATACAAAAGTAGATTTTGATGGAATTATACATTACTTAGTGTATGGTTCTGGACATCTACTTGAAAGTTAAGATATAAATGTATCAATGAGCAGTAGAACAAAAGCACTCTGGACTTCAAATGACCATATCTATAAATTTACTACTTACAATTTCATCTGGAATTTGAATTCTCAGGCTGGTCAAATGGCCAAATTCAGGACCTTATGTATCTGAACAAGAAGAAGGCATGGGAAACTTGGGGGCTGAGTAGAAAACGTGAACAGGATCACTTTTTGGGCATGGTCTACAGCTATCCCCAAAAATTGTTACAGATAATAGGGCAAACCTTGTGGTATGCAACATGCACTACAAAAATTGTCAGCTTGTACTTCTTATATAGTGCAAATGATGTATCAGTCTTCATTTTTTTAATGGTCAGTGTTTGGGGTGGGGGGGTGTTCTATATTCTTAGTTGTACTCTTGATTACTTTAAGGAATATTAAGAAAACTGGAAGTTGCTTTCTATGTGAGAGCTGAGCTGCTTCTAATCATGCAGAGAATGTCAGTTTTCCTTAGAAGGGTAATCAGTCTATAATGTGGCATTGAAATGTTGACTTCACTGGCAATAAGATGCAGTTAATTAACTTGAAGCAGGATGAAGTTCATGTTAAAGAGTCATTTGAACTGAGTGAAAAAGTAAACTCAATTGAAAATCTAAAGGTAAAATTATCTTTTTAGCCTATGTTTTGACTTGATCCAAAGTCTTAGAAAATAACTTCTTAATGCTTTATTACCTTCTTTTAGTACTTTTTCTGCCTCTCTTCTGTCTTTTACTTTCTCTAATTTTCGATAAGGTTAACTTTAAGACATTTTAGTTGTTAATTTGAATCTGTTAGAGTTGATCAAATGGAAATCTGTCAGTGAATCCCTGAATGCCACAGCACCCCAGCTTCTGTCTCATGTTTCCAGACTCTTCTCTGAGCCAATATTTGCATTTGAAATGTATTTTCTGTGACACATCAGTCTCCCCTTTGGTTGATTTAAATGTTAATTTGTGGCATTTTCATCAGGTAGCCTCATCTCCTGAGGAAAAAGAAACATGTAAAATTAAATCCCTGAATTTATCTTACCATTGGTAGAAAAAGTTCAGTGCGTTAAGTAAAGGCAATCTTTTTTTTTTTTTAATCTTAGAAATTAAAGAAAATATGTATCTGGCTTTGTATGCGTATGTGAAAATGGACATCTCAATATTTGATGCTTATATTTTTGGAATTCTGTGGACAATGACGAAATTCAATACTATTTAGGACAAAAATAAATGTTGAAGAGTTTTAATTTATTTCAGAGCAGAAATCCAAAATTTTAATCAGATTAATTCATAAGAGATGGTCCAGATTTCCCTTTTTTTCACAAAATAATATCTGTCTTCTAAGTATGAGCTGAAAAGGCCAGCCCTAATTTATTCTAACAAACCATTTCTATGGGACAAAATTATTTCTTGTCTCATTAGCTTTCACTATTCAGTGAACTTGAACATATTTCAAGATTAATTTGAAGGATGCAATTTGTTTGGAGAAACTTGCAGCCTGGAAATTAGTTCTGTTTCTCCACGTTCCTTCTTCTCAAACTGGAACTTCATTAGAAATGGTGATTTGGTCTAACAAATGATTTCTATTTCTCATAGTTCAATTTAAAAGTTTTACAGTCCGAAGGGAAGTTCAGCCACGTGTATCATCAGATTATGAACTCTGAAGTGCTTTTTTTTCCACAGTATTTCTTATTCTCTCAGTAGAAAATGGAGCATAAAGGACATATTTTTATATTTTTTGCCTATAGCTGTGATTCTGATCTACTTAGATGAACATTAATATTGACTCAGATTTTAAAGCAGGAGCAAAGCTGCTGCTAGAGCATAGTACCAAAAAGGTAGGCAAGGCAGAGCCTATGGTGTGGTGGATGTTGGAAGGGACCTCTGGTGGTTCCAACCTGGTGTTCAAGAAGGGTCACCAATACACAGGATCTCCTGCGTCTCAGTAATTCCTCTTGTCCTGTCACTGGGCACCACCGAAAAGAACCTGGCTCTGACTTTTTTGCATCCTCCCTTCAGCTGTTTATACACCTTATAAACAGCACTCCAGGTGTGGTTTCACCAGTCCTGGAGTACAGGGGAAGGATCACTTACCTCGACCTGCTGGCAACACACTTCTTAATGCATCCTAGAATACCATTAGCCTTTTTTTTTTAACCACAAGCTCATGCTCCTGCTGAGCACCAAGAACTCCAGTATCCTTTTCGGAAAGCTGTTTTCCAGACAGTCTCCTGCATGTACTGGTCCCTGGGGTAGTTCTTCCCCAGCTGCAGGACTTTGTACTCCCCCTTGTTGAACTTCACGAGGTTCCAGTCAGCCCATTTTTTCAGCCTGTTGATGACCCTCTGGATGGCAGCACAACTCTCTGATGCATCAGGGGCTCCCCCCAGTTTTGTGTCACCAGCAAATTTTCTGAGGGTACCCTCTGATCCATCATCCAGGTCATTAATGAAGTAGTTGAACATGATTGGACCCAGCACTGACCCCTGGGACACACCACTGGCCTCCAACTAGACTTCATGCCAGTGGTCACCCCTGTCTCAGAACATCTGTTTAGCCAGTTTTCAGCCCACTTCACTGGGCTCTTCCTCCATCCCGTGCTTCACCAGCTTTTCTGTGACAATCTGATGGGTGGCAGTCTAAAAAGCCTTCCTGAAATCAAGGCAGACAATATCCACTGCTCTCCCCTCATCTACCAAGCTAGTCATAGTACACAATGGGCCAGAGAACATCGAATTTGGTAGCCCTTAACAGCTATGATGAGAGAATAGTAGGTTCCACATGTTTTCAATTAATAAATAAATAATTATTTCAGTAATAAGGTCACAACACTGGCAACAGTAGAGAGGAATAAAGATACCATAAATGCAAAATCAGTATCATGATAAGTAGGCAGCTTTTAAAAATTACCAATTAAGCCCTTCAGAAAGATCATTTCAGATCAAATAGTTCCAAAGTAATGATAACTGAAAGACCATAAATAGTTAAAGGCAAAGCAGACCATATGGGGTTTTTTTCTGTAGGCCAATAATAAATGGATGCATTAGTTAATACTTTTACTATCTGCAGAATTTGGAGAAGCTCATCATCATCATCATCATCATCATCATCAGTCCTACACAGTATTTGATTATATCATAACTTTCTTCATTAATATAATTAAATTTTTCAATTAATAAAAATTAAAACAAATAGATGCAATGCTAATCTCCCTAAAACCGTATTAAATTCTCAAAAGCTCTTGTATGGAGTAATAAATTCTAGCCCAAGACCTATACATATAGGTCACCACTGTGTGTAATATACA
>VZRO01001177.1:435458-451845 GCA_013397915.1 Daphoenositta chrysoptera | reverse complement strand
TATATATATATATCTATCTCACACCTAAATGTAATGTAGTGGTTTCTGAAGGCTGTTACTGAAGCTGAAATGCATTAACAACTGCATCCCTAAAACTAAGCCTATATGTAATATTTGTTAGTGTGCATACACCAGTGGGATTGATAAATATATTGAATTGTCAGGTATGGTTTTATGAAATATATTAAATGAATTAATAGTGCAGTTAATATTACTGTAGAAGTCAAAGACAATAAATCAATAGCTGTTATGCAAATATAGGCATCTGAAATAATACCAGCACTTAAAAGTAAACCTGTGCTTTAAACCTAGAATATCAATGCTAATATTTAGAATACAATTTATATCTCTTTTTATTTTATTATATTTATTTTATTTTAGTTTTCAAAATTTCATATTATTAAAATTCCCCTAAAGGAGATAGTTCATAAAATCCAGGAGTCTCCAGGGTAACTAATTCTCTGATGGGTGACTAGTTTCACCATAAAAGCCTATTCTCTGAATACAGCAAGATAAAGTAAAAAAATAGATGAGATATTAGTATCAATATGTCTCATGCTGAAATACCAATAAATTCTCATGTTACAGTGAGAGGAATCATGCAATGTTGTCCTCATTTAAGCCCACATCTGCTTACATTCCTGAGGAGACATTGGATTACGTGTCCTTTTGTGACCTGCTTAGCTGAGTGATTTCTGCAGATAATTTAAAATTAAAAAGCAAAGCCTCTGGCACCTATTTCTTCCTTGTTTATAAAAAAGTAAGTTTGTGACTGTTTTCATCTAGTTGGAGAGAGAGTATTTGTTTGAAAGGTACTGTGAAGCTTTTACTCCATTTATAAAAGAGATAGGATTTTACAAAACTAAAACTGTCCAAATATTGATAAAATCTTCCCAAAGGAGAGAAACCTAAAAGAGTATCTG
This sequence comes from Daphoenositta chrysoptera, assembly GCA_013397915.1. Taxonomy (NCBI): domain Eukaryota; kingdom Metazoa; phylum Chordata; class Aves; order Passeriformes; genus Daphoenositta; species Daphoenositta chrysoptera. Next base: position 450,922 of record VZRO01001177.1, on the reverse strand, counting down.
AAACCATCTTAGAGAAATTATGAAGAGAACTGAGGAAGAATTTAAAATGAGATTTAAACTAGTCAAATGCCTGAGGAGTGGCTTGTAGACAGATTGCAGAGCCACAGAGCTGCACTTAAAATATTTTTGCTCACCCAGAAAAGCTGCAAAGCATCTGACAGATCCTGAAATTCACTTCTGTGTACACATCAGATTGAAGAACCATCAGCAATTTCACTGTCATAGATAAGGGAGAGACAGAAAGAAAAAGTTTTAAACTAGTGGAAAGCTTTGGCCATTGAAGAATGTCTTGCTCAGAGTGAACTGAGTCAAGAATGCAGGAAAAAAATTGTCAGGAGGGAGAAATTATTGTGGAAACTATTTGTCTGAATAAAAAGTGAGTGAAGCCAGAGAATTTAAGACAAGAGATGTTTAAAACTTCAATTTTTCAGCTTATATGAAGAAAATAAGACTAAAACAATGGAAAAATTTGCTTTTCATGGAAAGCAACACTCAGCAGATTTTCTTTAAACTGAATATCGTATTTCTACTGAATAATTTGAGAAATTAATAGGAACAAATATTTCTATCAAGAGCTTTGAGGAGTGCAATACACAATATTATGCCTATAACAAAAAATCTTAGTTAAACAGATCTGGCACAAACGTTCAATATGTGGCTTGGATCCATAAAACATCTTCTGTAACTCTGGTTTTTCTAATAGACGTGAACAGGTGTCTGGGGAAAGAAATCTTTCTTGAACTGCTAAAAGATTTGAAAAAAAATACATAATCACAGAATTGTTAATGTTGGAGGGGACCTTTGGAGATGATCCAGCCAACCCCCCTGCCAAGGCAGGGTCACCTGGAGCACATTACCCAGGAATGTGAACAGGTGGGTTTTGAATGTCTCCAGAGGGGACATTCCATGATCTCCTTGGGCAGCCCCGACCAGCCCATCTCTGCCACTGTCAATGTAAAGAAGTTCTTCCTCGTGTTAAAGTGTAACTTCTTGTGGTTTAGTTTATGGCCATTTGCTCTTCGTCCTGTCACTGGGCACCACTGAAAAGAGTCTGGCACCCTCCTCTTGACGCCCAGCTTTGAGAAGTTTAGATGTATTGGTGAGATCCCCTCTCAGTCTTCTCTTTCCCAGACTAAAAAGGTCCAGACNTCCCATTGTCTCTCCTGGCTGCAAGGACACACTGCCAGCGCATGGTCAACTTGTCACCCACCAGCACTCCCAGGTCCTTCTCTGCAGAGCTGCTCTCTAGGTCAGCCCCTAGCCTGTGCTGATCCTTGGGGTTATTCCCCCCAGGTGCAGGACCCTGCCTTTGCCCTTGTTGAACCTCATTTGGTTTCTCTCTGCCCAACTCTGCAACCTATCCAGGTCCCTCTGAATGGCAGCAGAGCCTTCAGCTGTGTCAGCCAGTTTTGTATCATCATCAAACTTGCTGAGGGCACATTCTGTTCCTTCATCCAGGTCATTGATAAGCAAGCTGAATAAGGATGGATCCAGTATGGATCCCTGGGGAATGCCACTGACTGCAGGCGTCCAACTGGGTTCTACTCCTCTGAGCACGACCCTCTGAGCTCTGCCATGCAGCCAGTTATTGATTCACTGTTCATTCATTCAACACACGAGCTTACCCACGAGAATGTTGTGGGAGACATTGTCAGAAGCCTTGCTGAAGTCAAGGTAGACAACATCCACTGCTCTCCCCTACTCAACCCATCCTGTCATGACATCATAGAAGGCTAATAGATTGGTCAAGTGTGATTTCCTTTTGGTGAAGGGGAAATGTATATGTCTGATTTACCCAGATACCTATGTACTGCTTCTCAGGCAGATGTCGCCCTGCGTCCACCTCAACGCCCGGAGTGACCTCGGTAGGCGACAGCTATGTCGGGGTCCTGGTCTGCACAGCCAACAAAACTGCCAGGTCCCAATATGGGATCACTGCCACTCAGCCCCTCAGGTGTCACGACTGCGGAGACAAAGTAGAAGGAGTGACTCCCAGTTGCAACATGTTCCAGTTTATTGAAGGGATATGCAACCGAGAGCACAGAAAAGAAACTGACAGGGGTTTTTATACAGACAGAACTCAGGGGTGGATCTAAGGGATAAACCAATAGAAAGATGACAGGGGATGACAAGTAACCAGTAACATACAATAAAGGGAGGGACATATTTAAATGAACCAATCATAATCATAACAGAACAGAACCTTCCAGAGGAAATTATAATATTCAACAGTACTCATTAATAAACATAATCATAACAACTAATAAGGAACGTAAGAACACAGATCTTTCTGGAAAGGGGTGGAGATGTCTAGATGAATGGCATCCAGGAGGCAGAACCTTTACAACGTATTAGAATCACTGTTGTGGGTGGGGGAATCCCACCCACTCAAAAGTCACCAAGTCTACCACTGGATCCATGCACCGCAACAGGCAGATATTGATTCTGAGATATTTAAATAGAAATTACCATTTTTGCTATTCATCTATAACTGAATATATACATATATAAAGCAGAACAATAGAATGCAAACAAAGAACTGATGAAAACTGTTGCTGTCATGTGTCTTGCAACAAAACTGGGAGGAGCTGTGGACTCCTTTGAAGGTAAAGAGGTCCTCCAGAGAAACCTCAACAAAATACAGGCCTGGGCAATCACCAACCATACAAGTTTACCAAGGGCAAGTGCTTGATTCTGCATCTGGGATGGGGCAACCCTGGATGTATGGACAGACTGGGGAATGAGAGACTGGAAAGCAGTGCCACAGAAAGGAGCTTGGGAATCCTGGTCAATGGCAAGCTGAATCTGAGTCAGCAGTGCCCTGGCAGCCAGGAGGGCCAAACGTGTCCTGGGGTGCATCAGGCACAGCATGGCCAGCCGGGCAAGGAAGGGGATTGTCCCACTCTGCTCTGCACTGGGGTGGCCTCACCTCCGGTGCTGGGGACAGGTTTGGGTGCCACGATATAGGAAAGATATTAAACTATTAGAGAATGTCCAAAGGAGGGCAACAAAGAAGATAAAGGACTGGTGAGGAAGCTGCATGAGTAGTGGCTGAGGTCACTTGGTCTGTTCAGCCTGGAGAAGAGGAGACTGAGGGGAAACCTCATTGCTGTCTACAGCTTCCTCGTGAGGGGATGAGGAGGGGCAGGCACTGATCTCTTCTCTGTGGTGACCAGTGACAGGACTCGGTAGAATGGCCTGGGGTTGTGTCAGGGGAGGTTTAGGTTGGGCATTAGGAAAAGGTTCTTCACCCTGAGGGTGGCTGGGTGTTGGAACAGGCTTCCCTGTTCCCAGGGAAGTAGTCACAGCACCAAGCCTGACAGAGTTCAAGAAGTGTTTGGGCAGTACTCTCAGGCACATGGTACGACTCTTGGGGATGGTCCTGTGCAGGCCCAACAGCTGGACTTGATGATCCTTGAGGATCCCTTCCAACTCAGTTTATTCTGTGATTCTGTGATGAAAAAGCATTGGAACTTGTTACTAATTTCAATGTCTTGAAAATATCAGTGTCTTGACCTAAAATAAAAGGAGAGGGGACCGTAGGGCTCTGACATGCAGGGTGCTCTGGTGCCCCTGCACCATGGGACAACCAGAGCAGAAGCACGCTGCTGCCAGCACCAGGCAGGTCCCCAGAGGTGGCAGCTGCTCTGAGCTTGTACACCATCCTGAGGGAGCAGCATGTGGCAGCGCACCGGGGATGGGTGCAGGTACAGACCCCAGGCATTAACCTCTTCTGAGGGCATCACACTGCCAGAATACCCTGGTCTGTAACTGATTGAGATCAGCCTTTGATTCACCATGGACACTGTCAATAAAATACGCCAGTTTTCCAAAGGTGTTTTTTTGTACCTGGTCCACTGTATTCTAGGCTGCATAAAAAGCAGTGTGGTCAGCAGGTTGAAGGATTCTTCCCCTCCACTCTGCTCTTACGAGTCCTCACCTGGACAACTGCTCAAGCTCTGAGGTCCTCAGCACAAGAAAGACTTGGACATGTTGGAGTGATTCCAGAAAAGAAGCACTAAGATGATCACAAGTCTGGAGAAGGCTTTGGTGAGATCTCATTGCAGCATTTCAGTACTTAAGAGGGTAGATCTGAGTGCAACTTCTTGCAAGGGCATGCAAAGGAAACCATTCTATGATTCTACGGTGTAGTAGAATACCAGCTGCTGAAATCCCCTACCAATTAAGCAAACAAAAAGCAATTCAAAGACTAATGAAAGCCTAAACCAAAATAAGAGGATTATAGTTTCAAGTCAAATTGGGAAAAGTATCACATATGTGTAGTGCAGTTTCTTAGCCTGTTAGAAAGCTGTCAAAAATATTGCTCAGTAGAGACAAGACAAAACAAATATCACTTTTTAGTCTTAAACAGCAATGTTAGTACCTGCTTATCTGGTACTAAAAGCAACACATCATGCACTGTCTTAAAGGGACAATGTTTCACATGATTTGACAAGAAATAGGCAAACTCTTGTGTATGTCTGTATGCCTTTGAGTGTGTGTGTGAGCATGTGCATCCATGAGTTTGTGTGTGTGCATTCACTTACACATACGTGTTTGGTGGAGGGGATGGGTACAGCAGCCACGTCAACTACAGCAGCTGCTTTGTAAAGATCAGCAGCTGCTGCTGTCTCAGGACATGAAACACATCTACTGCACCAGAAGGTGCTAATATTCCTTCAGCCATGTCAGACACTTCTCTCAATAGTTAATCTGTGGCTCCACATCTACCACCAAAGATACAGTGTTGTCATAATATAAAGGGTGCAATTACCTGGGCATTACAGTTTTAAAGTATTTAACCACTTTAAGTGGATAATTATCCATTAATCTGAAGATAACATCTGATTGCCTACTGCTGAATTCTGCAGTAATTATATGTTTATCCATATTATAAAGTAAAATAAACCTTTTAAGATAATAGCTTGTTTCTTAATAAGTTTACAAATGCATCATCCACTAGAATTTCTCAGGCAAGTTTTTAATTTTTTTTTGGTAGAACTGGATCAGTTTGAATGAGCCAAAAATTTAGTGCTAATGTCAGTTTTAGCACATTGCAGTAGAAAACAGTCAAGGGGAAGCCACATTCATTCATAGTTAGATACACCAGGGATATTGAAAATGGTAGACTATGTAATGGATCTTATGGGAAATCTGCTCCTTGCTTTTCTGCTTGTTCATTTTGTCAACTACTTTGTAAGTTCCAAGGTCAGTGACAAGTTAATGTCCTATCACAACTATGTTACGTTTTAATAAGAGACATCATAGCTTTGTGATGTAAGAATACATTTCCTGATTCTCTTTATGAAGCTTAAGCCATTATTGAGACAGAACTTATAAAAATTTACAACTGTGGGAAATTTCAGTAGTACCAGGAAAGATCTCTCATGACTCCCATTTGGCATTTTTACGTGCTTCAGCATGAGAGAAAGGGTAGTTGGACACAAAGTAGTTATGACATTGAACAATTCAAAAGTACAATCCAAAATATAGATTATGCAAAATCATTGCTCTTATTTAACACAGCTGCATGAACACACAAGTAATGGCAAAAATAATGCTAAAAGTTTCCAGAATTTTATTATTAATGCTGCACTCAGGACAAAGAAGAAACATAGGAGAGGAAAAAGGATGAGACAAAAAAAAATGTTCTTAGTATTTCTGAACAAGTTTTCTCTTTGAAATTAAGAAAAGCTTTAGGGGAAAAGTTCATTCCATCTGTTAAAATATGTACTTTCTTAAAATAGAAAAGAAATCCTGAAATAAACTTCTTCCGAAAGCAGCAATATTGATGCCTACAGACTGACTGTACAGAGAGCAACAGAATGATTTTGGGTCTTAGCAATTAGATTTCATTATTTTTATTAATGTACTGAATTGTATTTATGAAATTCAAAGCTGTCACCAAGATAAGACGGACTAAAAGAAAAAATAAAGAGACTTAATAAAAATGTCAAATGGCCTTGACAGATAGAAAGAAAAGATTCCTGAGCAGGGACAAGCACGGTTCTTTATGATGAGCACTCAGCAGCTGCATAAAGATAACATGGGGATTACCAGTAGAAATCTGGCCATAGGGATCACAATCCTCTATGAACCAGTAGTGTCATACTGATGCAAAATGTACGCATATATCTTCCTTGGAAGCATAAAGAATACTATGTCCACAGAGAAAGGAAAATATTCTTTACATCTGAGGAAGATGATGGAGAAGATATACCCACATCCTAACGTCAGGATTCCAGTTCAAAGAAAGTGGTGCCTGAGAGAGAGAGAGACCAGAGGAAGTCATGGTTATATGCTATAGACCTCTGAGCATGATCTGTAAATCAGGATTTTCAATGGAATAGAGATATTTATTCTGAAAAATAATCTAATGGAGATACAATAATCTCCCCAGGTATAAAATATTGCTGAAAAGACTACTGCTCATAGGACAAGAAATAAGAAGTTCAAATTCCAGCAAGGGAGGTTCCAGATGTATGTGAAGTACAGGAATAATGAAGTATGAAAATGGGTTATTTAGAGAAGTTATGGACCTTCCTCATAGAAAACTCATTAGAATTGGCTATCCTGGATTCCTAAGGCATTTAGTCTCTGATGCACCAAAGCAATTTGGCTGGAGAGTATAGACATCAAAGATATTTCATTGAGTTGCAGGAAGATACATTATGGGCAAAGGTGAAAGACTTCACTAGAACTCTCTGCATTGTGGTGAATTTAGTGTTTTGAACTCAGCCTTTGCTAGTACAAAGACACTCTCTGTCAGATTAGATGTGACGTGACTGTATACAAAACCTAGTTTCATTTTTACTGATTCTACCATATCATGGGTAGGCAAAAGGTTTTTAAGCCATGTGGAGTTTCAGCCCTATGTGTGCTTCAGTTTTGACTGTTTACAGCTATCCTAACTGACATTCAGATCAATCTGAATCTAAAACTTAAATTGTATTTTAAAAGTATTTTCTCGTCCAAATTCAATTTCTGCATGTGCTTGTTCTGAGATGGCCTTTCCCCTAAATTCTGATTCTTCCTCTGTGGGATTAGAAAATCTGAGAAAACCACTACCCAATGTGTTCATGATGATTTATCTCAATCCTTTCTGTCATTTTCCCATTAAGCAGCCAGGACTAAATATAAGAGTTGTAAAATCCAGCATTTATATTAGAGCAATTTGCTATATGTACATGGTCATATATACATATATCCCTTCCCTTCCCTTCCCTTCCCTTCCCTTCCCTTCCCTCTTTCTTGATTTGGTTGTCAGCTATAGCTGGCTATATATATAGAAGGCTTCTCATGCTAATGTGATACATTTAGTTTTATTTCTAAATCAATAGCCTGAAATCAGAACAGGCTGAATTAGCAGTATTTTGCTCCCAAAATGTAACAGTTAATGACTGCATTACAGAAATTTTGTATTATACCAACTGAATTCTTTATCACTTACTGTTTTATAGGAGAAAAAAAACATACAAATGTTGAAGAAAAAATGGGACATAACTAAGTTCTTATTATTTAACTAGTTTTCATCTGCATAGTATTAAAAATGTTTATTCTCACAGACAAAAATTTTCCTTTTTACTTGATACAGGTAAGAAAAACCCTGTGCCGTATATGTGAGCATGACTGGCCATTTCTTTGAACAGATGGCTGTTGAAAACTTCACTTAAACAGGTGATGGGGTGTCAAAAGGGGAAATAGCAATTGGCAGTTCAGAAGAGAACACAACTTGTGCTCCAGGTCCCTCGGCCGATTGTCCCAAGGCCCTGAGGTCCCTCTTGATTGTCTGAAGCCTTCTAGTTGCTGCCCACCTGGAAAACCAGTAGCAGGTAATAATCAGTGGGCCATAACAGGCTGGGAAATTTCTTGGTGATGTCCTTTACCCAGACCCCAGGAAGGCAACACACTCCCCAAGGGTTGGATCCGGTTGGCATATTGGGACCTCTGTTTGTCTCAAAAGGCAGTCACCAATGACTACTCCCTTCTTTTAGCCTTAACTGAGGAGGTTGTGATACAGGGGGTAGGCTGTTCTGCCATGGGTGACCCTTCCAAACCAAATGGACCTTCTGCCACATTCTCGTTTCCCTGGTCCTCACATTCCGGGCCTGATACCTAGTGTATAAAGGCACTTGTGAATGTGACGTTGAAAAGGGATGCACCTGGTAACCTGAGCAGACACCAGTTTTCATTCCTCTCCATCTCTCAAGGTCCCCTATTTCTGCCTGGTGGTGAAAGGGTAAGGGATCCATTGCTTCTTGTGAAGTGGATGGCAAATGAGTTTCTCGAAGGCATGGTAGAGTGTGGCTCCACCAGCCAGTTTCTTCCTCAGAGTCCCCAATCCTTCTCAGTCTTTCTACTTCACCTCTCAGCTCCTCCACCAGGCTGAGCAGATTGTGGACCTGATTGCACCTCACACAGTTGTTGTCCCTGCTGCCCTCAGAGAGCAGCACAAGGCTCTGGCACTCCCTGCAGCCTGAGACGTTGTCTTTTCAGCTTCTGCAGAGCTGCCTCTGAGTCATGACTCCACCACTTCCCGCTTGGGAGCAGGAGAGCTGGGGCACCTCTCTCTGCTCTAGTTTCAAGGCCTTGCCATGTGGGAAAGCTTACCTTGCTCCTTCAGCATGATCCTTTGCTCCAGAGAATTTCTGTCATGCAGTTCACTTCAGTGTCTCCACTGAAATGGTCTCTTCTGTTTCCCAACCAGAAAAAACCCCAGAGTCTTTGAGCAGGGAAGGAGACAGGCTTTCCACACTGGATGAACTCACCAGCTCTGCAGGCATGGCCACAGCAGTTACCTGCTGAAATGCTCATTACAGCACCAGGCCCTTGGAAGCACCAGGTACTCTCAGCTCCACTGACAGGGACATATGCTGATGCACAGGTGGGTTATCAGTCCTGAGAAGTCTGGACCCACACGTGAAAAAGGGTGTCAAAATCTTTCACTATGCTGTTTGCAAACATAAATATATGATTAAGGGTTTCAAGCATACTGCCTTAACTTTTGTACAGAGAGGCAGGGGAAGAGAAGTGATAGACAAGTTCAATTTACTTAAATATAAATAATGCCCATCACTCACATTGTATAGCCTCAAAAGTTGTTCTGTTTGCAGCAAAGGATTTCAGGCCAGAAAATTATGACTAACTCTGCTTAAATTACTTAAAAAGCTTTCTTCCAGTGTAACACTCTAACAGTCTGACTTTTTCTTCCATAAGATTAATATACACCCATAAGGAGAAAAAAAAAAAACCCAAAACCTTTTGGTGTAAAATCAGAGTTAATTTATAGTTCTGTATTTAGTTCAAAGCATGCTTGAGATTAATGACTAAAATATTTCATTGTACTGAAATAAACTTGATTATATTAAGTTTCTCTTAATTTAGAGAAAGAAAATGTATTTTCAAGCATCCTACACTATTTGTTCACAGAACTATAAGAAACATGAGAAAAATAAGGATTTCTAAATATTAGGTTTCAAGAAATTTATACAGCTCCTTGTGATGTTGTTTCTCTAAAATCTCTATTCTTCCAATATTAAATGCCTGCCAGTTGACACCTGAAATACAATATTACCGCTGGGGGTACTGATAGGTAAAGCTACCAACAACACAGTGGAGTAACTATTGTAGTTTCAGCTGTGACAAAATTTCTGCTATCACCATTACTTTTTGGCAAAGTGTAGAAATCCCTTGCTTGCCAAAGTACTTTCAAGGTCAATGACAAAGCATTTACTGTGAATTCCAGAAGCTGTTTTTATTTTAACAAAATTTCTGAGAAAAAATAGCCTAGTTGCTATGCTTAAAAAACGCACAGAGCCTCTCAGCAGGTGGAAAAGTACAGGACTAATAGTTTGGAGTAAAAAAAAAAATATATATATATTAAGAAACAATGAAAATTTATAGAATCAGTCTTTAGCGTTTATTACTTCACTTGTCATTTGCTCCCTCTACAATTCTCTCTATTCCATTCAAAAGATAGAATTTATACTTTTTTCCAAAATTTAAATGACTCAAAATAAAAGATCTATTTATAACAGTATGAGAATGCAAGGGAAGATTTACTTAGGGCTTAACACACTTATGGGACCAAGTCTTGAACCTACATATGCTCTGGAGGCATATGATAACAATTTTGTAAAGCAGACATTGTTGTGTCTTAGCACTGCAGTTAGATATATAATGAAGTACATTTGCTTCTCAGAAAGTGATTAATAAGAATTATCTGACCTTTAAAACAGTACTAATTAGTGCTATTGTTTTTACACACAAAAATTAAGAATTTCTGTAGCCTGCTAGTTTGGAGACTAAAGTCTATGAGGAAGTACTCAGATAACACTTTGCTTGAAAGGCAACCAAACATTTACATTCTTAACAATTACAAGAAAAGGTCATTTTAGAAAGCAGAATACACCTCACAGAACACTTAGAGGGCCAATGTAACTGCCTTTCCTAACTCTGCTTGTAGTAGATTCATCTGAGGAATGCATCAGAAAACGGTGGAATTTTAAGGGCTTGACTTAATTTTACATGACCATAACTAACCCTTCTCATCCTCTTCACTGACATTATCTGTCTTTAGAGAGATCATTTTACTGAAGGACATGCATGCAATTGTAAGAGACAGTCTTTCCTTTAGTGGTGATCAGGGATCAGCATATAGTAACTTCTCTCAGTTGTTTTCTGGAAAATTTTTTATAAGCTCTGAGGTTGTACTGAAAGGCACAGTACTAAAAGGCTACAACAGTTTAATTGTGAGGGCTATGCCCTATTTAGACAAATATGTCTTATGTTTTTAGTATGTCTGTAAAACTATCTATGAAGAACAACCTGATATGAGTTCTGCTTATTCAGAGACTAGACGAGAAGGTAAGCTACATTGGTTTTGTGAGTCTCCTGTAGGTTTGACTGAGTTTTCTTAATGGAAAAAAAAGGGGCCCTGTTGCAGTGCCTTTTTAAAGCGTGGCACGGTGTAGCAATCCACAACCTTCCCAGAGAGCACGGCTCCGCTGCCCATCAGCAATAAAGGAGGCGAGGGAGAGTCTCCACATGGCAGTTCCACAGAAGAACTTTAATTTAAACAGCATGAAGATTCCCAGAGGCAAAGACACAGCAGGGTCGTGGGGTTTTGTATGGGGACGAGGAGGGCGGAGAGAGCAGGAGGGCCAATGGTCTCAGGGCACAGGGGCGGTGCATGGGCGGGGTTGGGGTACAGGGGCCAACAGGGAAAACCCGAAGGAGTGGCCAGGAACGGGGAGCAATGGGAGAGCGGGGAAGGGAGAACAATCTGGAAGGGGAGACAGATAGGGTAGAAAAGGGGAGGAGAGATACAAAACCAACAGCAGTAACGAAAGGTGTATTCATAATTATGAGGGAACAAAGGATTTTGGGAGGAGCCCATCTGCTCACCCTAACCAGAGAGATCTCCCGGCTGCTGCCTTTCAGGAGGAGATGGAGGCTTTTGATTTTTTTTACTTTATAAGCCACCATCCAGGTCCCCACAGGGCCCTGTGTGAGATCTTTAAGATGTGCTAGCAATGGGGAATGAGACAGGTGATATGGCTCCCTAAACATGAAGAATGCAGAGGTGGATACAGTCCAAGGAGACTGCCCAGACTGAAGGCTGCAGGAAGTTAGAAAGAAAAAAGTACAATTTTTCTAGATGACTCTAAGAGTAGGTAATTATTCAGAGCTGCTGGTATAACACTAGATTGTCACTGAGGTTCAAAATAAAGCCAGCTGGGATGTAGTATATCAAAAATCCCTTTGTTTACAAGAAAGATCTCATATTATCAAAAAGAACTGTATTTGTGTAACGAGTCTGGATCTTATTTGTCCACAGAATGCTTTATAATTTTCTTAATTAGGAATGATTGACTTCAGCTTCCAATAAAAGGTTGAGAATCTGAATAAAAGACCACATATTAATCTTGGAAGGGAATAGATCTTGAAGGTGATTATGATGTCAAAATGAAAATATTAATTAATTCATTTTCCAACATGGAGATTGTGAGTAACCTTATAGACTTGACTTCCTACAGGGAATGAGTTACAAATGTTCTTAATGGAGTCTGGTGGCATGAATGGTGCTGTAGGAAGCACCCTTGAAATATGTGGTGTTCCTTTGCTCTCAGTTGTGGAGGAGGAAGACAGTGTTCGAGGATTGTCTGTACAAAAGCTAGCACACTCTTGGTTTTTCACTTTTGAATACCTTCAGCATTACGGTGGTAGCTCCGTGTACTGTTCTCATTTTACATCACCTTTGTGAGCTGATAAAAGTTGAACATGCATTGAGTTTTAATAAAAAGAGCAGGCAGGGATGTGAATGAGATGATTTCAGAGACTGCCATTGTGACTTTTTAACATCAGAATAATATATGTCTGAATTGTGTAAGAAAATGCTGCCTCAAACTTTCTTCTGAAAGAAGAAAAGAACTATTTCCTCTAAAGGAAAATAATGTTTTATTTTACAGTAAAAAAATCCCCAAACCTCATCACCAACAACAAAACAAACCATATTCAGAACCTGCCAAATATAGTAAATTTCAGATGTTTTTCCTATAACTTGTTGGGTCTTTTCATGTTCTGTACTGCTTCTTCATGTAGAGGCAGAATTCGTTATATATTTTATTTTGGAATGCTGTAAAGGGTCAGTATGTAGCATGCCTACCTTTCTCTCACTTCTATCTGTATGGTCTGTATGCACCAGTGCACAGATGTAATCTGTTGGCCATTTCATCAGCTGCATGTGTTGTCAACATAGAAATAGGCAATCTGTTTGCCTGCAGACATCTTTTAAAATCTGTAACTAAACACAATTGTTGCTTTCTCCTCAGAGATAAACATTTTTAGGGAAACACAAAGGAGAAAGAGCCATGGAAAGCTACCGCCACTCTTCACATCTAGGGTAATATTTTAGGTTCTCTAGTTGGATTCAGCTGACAGTCTGACAGAACCTTCAGCAGTAAAGAACAGCAGTTGTTTTTCTTTCATTGACCACAGAAATTGGGGGTTTCAGACATTCTTAACTAGGAGGCATTAATGCATTACCTAAACAGGCAGTTTTGTCTGCCCCCAGTTTATCTTTTGAATAGGATAGAAACTGTCAAGTAACTGTGGCCTTTCAAAAACAGATGCAAATGTATATACACCAGGTGAGTAGAAGATTTTACCTCTCCGAGACAAAACACCAACTCTGTGTTAGATTCCATTCCAAAACCTGCTTTTTCTCATAACAAATAGCACAATAACCATGTCCTGGGGTTCATTAAGCACATCACCGCCAGATGGTCAAGGGAGGGGGTTGTTCCACTCTGCTCTGCACGGGGACAGCCTCACCTTGATTATTGTGCGCAGTTTTGGGTGCCACAATATAAGAAAGACATTAAGCTATTGGAGAACATCCAAAGGAGGGCAACAAAGATGGTGAAGGGGCTTGAGGGGGAGCCATATGAGGAGCAGCTGAGGTCACTTGGTCTGTTCAGCCTGGAGAAGACTGAGGGGAGACCTCATGTCAGTCTACAACTTCCTCATGAGGGGAAGAGGAGAGGCAGGCACTGATGTGTGGCGACCAGTGACAGGACCTGAGGGAATGGCCTGAAGCTGTGTTTAAGTTGGATATCAGAAAAAGGTTCCTTACCTAGTGGGTGTTTGGGCACTGGAACAGGCTCCCCAGGGTAGTGGTCACAGCACGAGCCTGACAGAGTTAAAGAAGTGTTTGGACAATGCTCTCAGGTTCATGGTGTGACTCTTGTGACTCCTGTGCAGGGCCAGGAGTTGGACTTGGTGATCCTTATGGGTCCCTTCAAACTCAGCATTTTCTGTGAATTTATGGCTCTATGGTATGAGGTTTTTTTATCATAGTAGCCTACTTGCTCTGTAGAAAAAGCACATGTAGATGTGTAGGTCTTCCTACGCAAAAAGAACAAATGTTTTATTGTGTCCTTTATTATAAGATTGTTCAAAATGCTGAACTTATAAGACAATATAAAATGAGGCTTCTTATATATTTTTTGAGATGATGCAGTTATATTTTTTACTGACATCACTGGAAAGTCTGTGAGAAAGCTATGTCATATGAGGAAGAATCAGGGCTTACAGGTTCCTTGCTCTCATGTTTGCCTCATATAAAGTTATTTGGATAAAGTACTCTACATTTCTTAGACAGAACAGACTTCTTTGAATTTCATGCAGTCAATGAACAGGTTTACCTACACAGAAAATGAAAAGATCATTCTACCTCGAATTGAAAGAGATGCCATCTAGAATGTAGTGTTCTTGGTTCTAGAATGTATGAGAGATAAGGTAGCCAAACCAGCAAAGTCTTGCCAGTCTAGCCATCCAGCTGGGCAATTCCATCCCTTTGAGTGCAATTTCCTACTTCATTTCTCCTCCCTTTCTTTTTGCTTGTATTTGGCCTCTGAACTGAAAAGAAAAAAAAAAAAAAAATCGATTATTTTTTATAAGTCTGTTTAGTTTACCCATTTATAATTTTCCTCAAGGTTCATCCAGAAAGTGTCTTGTGGATAATCTTTTTGTATAAAAACTTTAGCTTTCTGATATAATGCTCTTGGAATAGACAATATATAAAGACAGAATCATAGCTGTGATATGTCAGCTGGTATCAAAGTCTTATTGGTGAAAACAGAACCAGGAAAAAAAAAAGAAGAAAAAGATTTAATAAAGAAAAGGCCTTCTCACCCCTCTCCCCCCACTCCCCCGCTACCTCCCCCCACTCCTCTTTCACAGCAAAAAAATTGTTAGCATATATTCTTTTTAAGCAATTACCTTTTCTAACTGTGCTGGTCAGCCTGGCAGTCACATAGGTTCTCTCATAACCTGCCACTGCTCTTATCCTATAGGCACGCACTAAATCCCTTTCTCCTGGACAGTTTGTCTGTAGCTGAGTAACATGAACAAAGTTACAGAAGATGGTCCAATGAGAAAGAGAGAATTACTTTTCAATGCTTATCAACTTCTCTCAGAAATACACTTGGCTTTCAAACGCAGCTTTAGTCAGTACTCCCAGTAAACCTCCTCCTCCAAGCAATTTCTTTTTGTTCTTGTGTCTTTATCACCAAATTATGGGAAAAGTCCAATTTCTCTTGTCATAGAGACCTCTGGCATCATGGGACTGTGCTTGAAACAAAAAAAAAAAATTGCCGTACAAAGAAATGCAGCATCCAAAATGTCCATCCAACCTAGTAGATAATGGTATACTTAGTGCATGCTTTTGCTTAAGTCTGTGCAAAAATATTAATATTGTTAAAATTTCTGCTTTATTCTCATTCCACATTGGTTTGTTGAGAGTCTCTGGTTACCTTGGCACTCACTGCTTGGGTGAAGGTCTGGTGAGTCTGAATGTGGTAACACCTGACAGAGCACATCCCCACTGCAGCAGTTCCACGTGTCTTGTCTGCTGTAGATGGACTGTTCACACTCACTAACAGTTAACTCTCCTTTTTTTT
>VZRO01001177.1:421723-434223 GCA_013397915.1 Daphoenositta chrysoptera | reverse complement strand
AGAGCAGAGATGTATGCCAAATTTCTATCTAAAAAGTTCTTAAAGTTCGTTGTAAATTTTTATAAATTTATAAAAAGGCGAATTGTTCTGTTCTTACTTCACCTTGAGAAATGAAAATTTTCAGACCTTGAACATGAAAATCCATGCTCATTTTTCTGATTTATTGTACTATTACGTAGCTAATATCCACCTACACTGCTGTGCAAGCCTCACTTTGTTCAAGGTTAGTATAGCATTAAAGTCAAAACATGTAACATGTAAGTGACACAAAAGAAGTCAAATTAAGAAATCTTCTATTTTCACATTCATTCATGTTACTTCATGGAGTCTTCTTCTATGTTTGAACTGTACAATGACACATTTAAATTAGGATTTGAGGTCACTTCTTTCATACTAGTACCTTCAGTATATGCCAAAAGAATTCCAAAGTAATGCTCAATTGAATTATGCAGTAGGATAACTAATGTTCGTGCTTTGTTCTTCTTGAAAGTAGAGGTTAAAGCAAGTGCAGTCTAGAATGGATGCAGTAGAGAATGAGCAGAAGCTCTTAAAAACTTAACTTTTCCCCCAAATCCCTAGGTCTCAGAAGAGATTTTTCTATTTCTTATGCATGCTTTAATATCCTGTTGACTTCCTTTGCCTATGGATTTTTGGAAGAATAATAGTGGGCTTTTGTTCTTTATCACACTGGGGGAAAAAACTGGAAACAGAAGTTCTTGGAATGCTTTTTCAGGAAAAAATATGAGTGGAAAGATCTTTGAGAGCAGTAAAACTATAAACAGAAGTGGGAGAAATGCAGAAATTTTAAAATCATAATTAAATTATTTTCCACCAGTTTTTGATGCACTCATTCTTGAGTTCCTTTTCAAAAGCTTGTTAAAAATGTGAACATAAGCCAATGCTTGTATTCATTTGCTCTGTATCATCCCCGTGTTATTCAGGTTACAGAGTGAAATGTTTGAAAATTAGAGCGAGGTATAACTCCCTGTCATTGCACATAGTCCAAGGACAATCAACAACTCTCTATGAAAATTCGTAGTATGCCAAGTCACTAAAGGCTGTACTACCAAGCACTTTGGAAAAGAGGTGGCCTGAAGATTGTGCAATCAATCTGAATTCTGACGTCTCCAAATCCATCTCTCAATTCTCTTCCTTCTGCTTTTGCAGCAATGTGGTACTTCCAGTCAGCTTGGTGTGGCTGCTTTATATATTGGTTAGCAGTAGTATAAACCTGGTCTGGGAATGTGCCAGGATGAATTTGGCACACAGCCAAGAATTTTTTCCTGAGGAACAGAAGTTAAGAGAAGAGACATTTCATTTCTTTGTACCTTTAGTCAAATGTGAATGTGATTCCACAAAAAGAGAAAACTCAGTCTTGTCAGCTTCACAGATTTCCTCCCTTCATGCTCCCCAGTCTGCGGCAAATAGCAGAAATGCGGACGTTTTGAAAAACTTCAAATTGGAAAGCATCAGACATTTTGAATATATAAGCTCTAATAAGCTACTATTACAATATTCAGGAAAGGATTTTCTGATCTCAGGTCTTGACACAAGAAAGAAAGTGTCATTCACTGTTAAAAATCAACTAACAAGTAAAAAAGCATTGAAAAGCTGAAAAAAAAGTGCCAATAGATTAAAAGAAGTCCTGTTTGGGCCCTCTTTCTGAAAGCATCTCTATAAAACAAGTTCATTTCTTATGCAAACATGCAAGGCAAAAAAATCCCATAATGTAAAGGGAAATTTTATGAGGTAAAAATCCTCAGTAGCTTCCTACATAGGACATAAATGAGGGACTGCACATTTTTCAGCACATAAGTGGAATTATCTTTTTGTAAGTTATACATTAGACCCACTCAAAAGCCAAAAGCATTCACACACACTGCTGATAGCAGAATAGGCCTCCAGCTGCACAGCTTTATTAGAAAGAGATATGGTAGAGCACTACAGGGCTTTGTAACTGCTGTGGAACAGAGAGAGAGAGATTTTCACCTGCTGTTGTATGGCTGAGTTGTAGTAAGACATGATCCTTAGGAAGGTATTAATATATTTAAAGATATACACACATATAAATCTATACTTAAGTGCATAGGTTGTTTAAAATGCATCAGGAAAATGATTGTAAAAGCATTATATTACAATTAAATAGAAGGAAAATTTTTGAAGAAACCATAAAATTAGATGCAATAAAAAGAAGAAAGACAGCTTACACCATTTCAAACTCTTTTACAAGACCAGAGAAAAACTACTAAAAAAACTAGTTCATATGGTGGACCTGCTCATTCAGTCCTTTGCAAAACCCAAACTATTTATGCCTTATAAGAAAACAGGAAAGTATGAATAGACTCCTTCCTCTGACACCACACTGTGACTACATCCTAACAAAAGTTTGATTTTTTTGTTGCTCTGAAGACCCCCATTTAGGTTTTCTGAACACCTGGCCAGTTACACATCAATAATCTTAAGCAATTTTTAGTAGTATTCAGAGGAGATCCTCTGTTACCTTTTTTTAGAGATTTGATCCAAGGTCACAGTAGCCATTGAATACTTGTTAGACATTGCCTGATTTAGAAAGGTCTAGAATGAAAAATGTCAGCAATTAAAACTTATGGTCACTCTCTCCTCAAAGATTTTGAAATGGTGTTTTTCTTCTTAGCTTCATATAGTACCATACGTCTCTTTGATGATACATAAGTAGGTTTAATATTTTTATGGTTTTCAGCTGGCATTCCTATGTCAAAGGATTACGTGTACTTTCTCTAGGAAAACCTAATGTCATTGGTTTTGTAGGGGAATGCTAAAGAACAGACTGTGCATTTCTCACTTCTGCAGTGACCCAGCTCTATGTGGAGTCAGGAAGTTTCCTAGGGCTGTCGTGGATTTCTTTATCTCTGGCTGCCTCTACTGGGCTCATTCAAGATGCTATCTTCCACCTTTCTTCATTAAAACAAAAAAAAATAGCAGTACTTCTAATGGCAAGCAGTAAACAAAATTATTTTGCTGAGTTTCCCTTAAACAGGGTAGGAGTGAAAAAGAGACTTTGTTTTCCATTTCTCTTCATTGGTTGGGATGGTGTGATGACAATAAGAGCATGGGTGTTGGGGTGAAGAACCTGCATTTATTAATTATATGGTGTGGACCTAAGTTGGAAGTTTCCATATTGCAGAGAAGAAAAGATTTCGTTTCAGATGTCTATGATGTTTTATTATTGAAGGTATTTTTCTGCAAGCATACTTACCTACAGAAAGTATTCTGAGTACCAGACTCCCTAGTAATAAATAGTAGTGAATTTGTCGATTAAGTTTAAAATTTAAAAAAATCCCACAACACAGTGTTTTGGCAAAGGTAGGATATTTTTATTGGTTGTTAGATATGTTTTTAATTAGAAATGAAATGCAAGACTTAGCTGTAATAATAGCAAAGCCATTACAATCAAAGCTGATCTAAAGTTAATATTTTTGTGCGTGTGTGTAGCAAGTAAAATTGATAGCTTAATGTATTAAGGAATGTATAAAGGAATGTTTAAAGGAATATTAAATAAGATATAAAGGATACACTAAATGAGTTTGAAGGTTATTCTTCAAAGATTTTGCCAAAATTATATTTCTGGGGGTTATATGACCCTTTTTTTCTGGTCTCTGTTAAAGCACAGAAGGTAAACAAGCAACTTTTCTGATTCTAATGAGAGAATGTTGAATTTTTCACTTGATTTCTGCTTAGGTGGCTTTCTGCTGTGACTTTCCTTAATAATCTTAACGTTACCAGTAAGGAATGGAATCAGCAAGACTATGAAGAATTAATTAGGATCTTTTCAATGTAATGTCATCTAGTTGTTAAGGTTATTCTGTCACCCACATTTAGGGTTGTTCTACTGCCCACCAGGCTCTGAAAACATCACCTACAAACCCACTATTAATGTCTATTTATTGAATTCTGGGGAAAGATCAAGAGTGATGTAATTCAAAAGCCTTGTTTTAAGTTCCTCTTCTTTTTAATCTTGGCAGATACCTAACCTTCGTCACCATGCTGGTTGTCACTTCAAACAGCCATGGCCTTCATAGAGGATGATAGAAATATGCTATTTGTAGCAAACTTCTGCAGTATGTTTAAAATTACCAAGCTGGGGACTATAAAAGAGTATCAATTTTTTAATTAATAAATATTTCCTAGCTAAAAATGCCTTCCAGAAAAGGAGCAATTCCAGAAAGTGCTGATCTTAGAATACGAATTTCAGATTCATAGGAGGAAGAAAAAAATCTCAGTTTTCAATAAAGATAATAGCTACTGGAAATTGTGTAACAGTTGCAATTATCTCACCTTTGGAATGAATAATAATGCTGGTTTCTGATTAAAATAGTCTGTCATATTTAAAAGGTAAAACTTTGATCATCTGTGGTAAAAAAAAACCAAAGAAAAATACAGGCAGCAAAGAGCAAACATTAAAATCACCTTCTAATAAGAAATGATAGGCAAGTAATAGCAGATCTGACAGTCACAAATGGTCAACTCAGAAACTTCTATCAAATTATTACAGTTGTCTGAAAATGCATTTAGTGCTTCAAACTGTTAGGTTCATGGAAAGTACTCCTTTAAAATTACAGTCTTTGGAACAAAAGAACGAGTTAGGTGCCCAGGTCTGTATAACTAAATTGAAGCTATAGAAAAAACAACAAAAAAAATTGCGGTCAAATAAGTCAGACACTGATGGATTCCTGGATGATATTTAAACATTCACAAAATGTTTAACTCCACCCTACAGACATACACAAGAGCTTTATTGCACTGTTAGGGCAAGAGAGCAGATAACAGTTCTATTATAAGTTACACTTTGGACCCTACATTTATTTGTGCATGAACACATCCTAACATGCACATTTAGAGGCAAATGAATGCATGTTAGAGAAGATTTTCTCATTCAGCCTAAAATGTCACAAATTTTTTTCAAATGTGAAAAGAGCAAGTTTTCAGAGAAAAATTATCTTACCTGAAAAGCCTTTTTTGAACTATTTGACTTAGAAAAAAAAAATCATTAATTCCATTTTTTCAAAATAGTGTCTATCCATTTTCTATTTTCTCAAGCTGAAGCTTAAACTGCTCTATACAGGCAAAAAATACATTAACTCCAATAAAATAGTAATAAGTATTAACCTTAAAGGATAAAGGATTGGCAATTAGTCGTACACAGTGCCTTAATATTTCTAAAGAGTTACAGAAAGTTTGTGATATTAATATTGAACCATTCTGCAAAGGTATTCAGGTAAGATTAAGTTGTGAAATCATACACATATGTGATTGAAGATAAGTAGGGAAATATTTATGTTTTACACTGTGCATTCCCTGAAGGGGTGCCTACCGCCTACTCTACCTGATACTGCAGGCAATGGAGGGTGAGGAATGATGATTTGGTAACACATTAAAAACAGCTCCACTTCCAGTGGAAAAGCACATGGCTGTGAAGACTGAAATAGATTTTCCCTCCTGCCACTCCCCACCTACCCACGCAAAGGACCCAAGCTGGAATTGCTGGGGTCATGCAGAGTAGAACAAGCCAATGTCAGCCCAGGGAAAATGCAGACTGCAACCGTGACTTCTGCAGACTTCAAAAGATTGATGCTTAGTTTCGCTCTGGATTTGAAGGCACAGCCATGTTCAGGGTTATAAAAATCCAGTATAATCCCCAGTCCTTCGACTATTCCCAAAAGATTATGAAAGTTAGACCTCCCTACAAGCTCACACTAGTCTAGTGAGTCCCAGTGTTGTCCTGTGAAAGTTACAGGTACTGACAGCAACCACGGAATGTCTTTGCAAATCTGATAACTATTTCCTAGAGTCAGTCCAGATACACCCATACAACAGTGGAGTATGCATGGGTTCGGGGTATGGTTTCCCAGGATGTTCTCAGACAAACAAAGCTTTATAAAACAGTGGGTTTGTACACTCTCCTGAAGGAGGTGCCTCATCACGCTCTCGAAAGCTTCAGTACATTTTGTGGTAAAGTAAATAATGTGAGGCAGTGGGTTTGTAAGAGTTGCCTCCTCCACTACCACTAGTACCGTTAAATTCTGAAATATGCGATATCTATCCGTCAGGACCACTCTTTGAACTAGTGAAGGCTGTGAATACCTGGAAAAGTTATGCATCCAGACACCTTTCTCAGCTGCAGGGCTTCTTGCACTGTTAGGGGCTGGTGCTCTGTCACTGCAGCTGGATTTTACATAAGCCATTTTGTGAACAAAAGCAATGAACTCTAGACTGCTAAGAATTTGTGATCTTTCTCCTCTACTAGACATTCTGGCCTCAGTAATTGCATCTTACCCACTGTCTCCTGCAACACCTGGACATAAGAAAGTCATGCTGTGTATAGTCCAGAAGTGTGATCACAAGGATTGGCTGGAAGATAACAGCAATGCCGAATATGTGATAGTTGAACACTTATTTGCCTTCCCTTACTGACAGGACAAGTCACAGTCTGTGTTCTTTACCTGACATCAGTTTTCACAGAATTTCTAAGCTACTACCCACCTTTCAATTTTTCTTACTCCCACCAGACTGGTCAGCCTGCTAGGCTGTGTCAAGCTGCACAAGGATCATGTGTATGTTCTCAAGGATGGTCCCTGCTTAGACATGGTTCCCAGTACCTTCCTGCACGTTCAAAGCTTTCCTACACAACTCTGGTTAATTTCTTTCTCTCAGATGTCCACACTGGCACCTCCCAGCTAGTCTAGAGTCACAAGTGGAGGTATATGTTTAGATATTTTGGAGCACTGTGGGTAGAAGCTGGATATTAAAACATTTGAGGTCCTGTATCTTAACAATAGACTCAACACAGCTGTCATAATG
Source organism: Daphoenositta chrysoptera (assembly GCA_013397915.1). Classification (NCBI taxonomy): domain Eukaryota; kingdom Metazoa; phylum Chordata; class Aves; order Passeriformes; genus Daphoenositta; species Daphoenositta chrysoptera. The sequence continues at coordinate 427,386 of VZRO01001177.1, read as the reverse complement.
AAATACATTCGTTTGTGTATCACCACTAAGAGTCAGCTTTCCTGATAGACAAAAAGGCGGCTAAAAGAACATAGTTTCCTTGAAACATGGAGTTGCAACAATACAAAAAAAAAAAAAATACAGAAAAAGAATAAGGCAACAAAATTTGTGATGAAGGCTATATTTAACAATAACACTTTGTTCCTTCACCATTTTGGCTAGATTCCACTCCTGGTTTTGTTAGGTCAGATTGGAATCTCCTTTGAATTTAATGCAGATCTGTCTTCCCCCTATTTTCTCAGGCTCTTACTGTCTTCTCTCACAAAAATTGGTAAGAAGGGGAAAGGATGGGTCAACTCTAAGACAAAAATATGCTAAGATATACTGTCCTAGCTTTGACTTGTGATTTGGAAGACTTTGCTTGTGAAATTTGGCACTGAGACACTTCCTTGTGTCAGTCCCTTTTCTCCATGTTCTTAAGGTTCTTCCGTTAACATTTCTATCCTACTTCTTCATTATCACATTCTTGGGTGTGGGCTGGTTTTTTTTTTGCTTGTGCATATTTCTGTACACACATTCATAAAACCTTGTTCTTTATATTAAAAGAAGCATAAAGTGAATAGACCTCTTTTCTGTATTCATTCTCTTTCTCAATATCACATGGTTTAGCTTGCAATGAAATTTATCTTTTTTAAGATTCTGTTACAAGACCAGGTTGAAATGCTACCTGAGAGGATAGAATTGTGAGAAAACCAGATAGGTCAATCAAATATAATAATTTCCCTGTAAGATGGGAGGGAAGGTAAGAAGAGAATATGCTTTAAATGCATTTGGTAGCTTTTGATCCACTGTAGTTCTTTTCATTAACAGACTATAACTCTGAAAAATTATAGACGAGAAAAACCATACTAAGTACAAAGAAAGGCAGTAAATAGGTGGAATATTTTTTAATGCAGGACTTCCCATGGTAGACACGGTAGAAAACTTGGATGAATTAGAATTCAAGTTTGTTTTAAATCTTAAGTGCACTTAGCTAAGTTTTAACCTTCAAGTCTTTTAAGGTATTATAATGGAAAAGAATACTTTCTACACAAAATGTGATTTCATTCCCTAAAAGTCTTAATGCAGCTGTTTCTGAAGATTGTTGGAGTATTTTAGGTAAAATGCCAAATATATTATTTTAAATAGAAAGCTTATGTGCTATTCACCATGTTTCATGTTTAGAAATTGGCAGAAGCCAGTCAGAAAATTAATGTTTTTAAAGCTATATTTGTTTGCAAGGGGATTAGGTCTAATGGGTTGTCTAAGATTTAGCTGCCTTAATTTGAAACATTATTTCCCCACAAGCAGAAGCACAGTACCTTACTCTTGGATCTTACACTTTGTATTCAAATATATCAGCCTGAGCCCTTTATGATAAATTCAGTACACAAATTCTAATATCACTGCTGCAGGGTATTGTTCTCCAAAGCCAGACCGAGGCAGATATCTGGGGAAAGTAATTCCTCTGGATGGTGTAGTTACATCCGAGAGGGCACATCTGCCAAGACAAGAATAGTTTGCCTACACAGTTACTGGGGCCCCAATCATGCCCACAGTATTTCTTGGTTTGGGGCAAAGTGCTAAAAGCATAAATTATGATTTGTGTCCAAAGTCAGAGTCTCAGAGGAGCAGAGATTTTGACTCTCACTGGCCCTCTGATAGAAAAGCAGAGGTGAAAATATTCCTTTTTCTGATCTCCAAAACCAGACTAATCAGCTATAATATATCACTCTGTAAACCAGGAGATGAAACTTTTTAAAATTTACCTTTCTGACACAGGCTGGGAGCAACAGGGTGAGATATAAGCCTACATGCCTACCCTACAGTTGGAGGATAAAAAAATAGGTACTATTGGTCTGGATAGAAAGCCAGTAATAAATATGCAAGTGGTTTCATGCAGGAACTAATGTCTTTGCTTTTTACAATGCCCATGGAAAACAATAGTTTTTTAATATTGTCTATCTACATAATTTATATTTCATGCTAGTTCACAAAGGGCTGTGGTTAGTATGTGATTTATAGTTGGAGCAAAATAATTGTCTGAAGCCTAGCTGAAGGTAGGCTTTCAACACATTAATAATACATTAGCTAATGTTTCTTTCTTGGCATTGCCTATGCAAATTTCTATTATCATAATAAAAATGACTGTTTATTTTAGGTTCGAAACAGCTTTAGGTGAGAACATGTTTTTTATCAGGTGTCGTCATTAAATACTCACTGCCAGTTCCCTGATAAACTTTTAACCAGAGCTCTTCCTTTAGTCTCAGCTGGTATTTAGTCAGGAAGGTAGAGGGAGAAGAGCTAAAACTTGAGAGGAGTTCTCTGTGCTCCTCTTTGGCACGTGTGGTAAAGTCCACCATGGCTAGAAACTTCAAACACTGGTAACCACCACTGGAAAATAATTCATGAATGTGAATCACTCAAAAAAAGTGGACATATAAATTCAGATTTAAAATATATACTGCCTAAATTTATTCATTTTGTCAAGTAAGCACAGGTGAAGATAATTTCATTCAAATTAATTACTTTCTGACAGAGGCAAATGGCAATACATATTGTCTGTCCAAAATAGTATTAGATTTGATTGCACTTATGTTAGGTAGATCAGAAATTAACTTCTCTGCTTGAAATAATTTGTGACTTGATTACCTGCTAAATCATTTCCCTTTTCAAATGATGATTTCACACCAGCAGGCATATAAAAAAATCATATTTTTGCAAATATTTAAGGCATTAATTCATGGCAATGTATTCTTCAGAAGGAATCATGCTCTGTCTTCCCTGACACTGCCCACTGAGTCTGTACCTGTTGAGTTTCTGAGACCATTTGACTTCCTGAGGTTTCTGAAGAGATGGAGCATTTGGGGTAACTGCTTTGAGGAATATTCCTTTGTAAGTTGTGACTTTCTCAGCAAACACAATGTATGCCTGTCATGTGAACACACAAGTATTTTTTGGGGAAGTAACAAGGCAGTTTGTCTGTATTCCTGTGATTCAGAGTGGCCTTGCTATGCATTTGTGCCCCAAGCTGCCCATGGGACTCATATGCAAATGAATATTTGATTATTCTGTCTGGTGCTATCCAAAGCAGCTGAAAATAAATACCAGACCAATCATTTTATAAGCTCAGGCTGGCTAATTTACACTCTGGAGACTGAAGAACGAAAATGCTTTGTATTTTACACATATTTTGCTTATCTTTTATGGCATTTTTGTTGTAATAAAACAAGTAATAACAATGCAATTCATACGTGGATTTTAAAGAAAAATACAGAAACAATAATAAATAATTGGAGAAAAATCTGTTGAAAATTACTAATAGCTATATGATTATTATAAATCAAAACAATTTTCCATGCAGGTTATATGACAAAACAATATACCCAAGAATAAACAGATTATTCGCTTTGGAAATATAGCACCATCTTCAATTTCAATGGCAAGAAATTTTCCACTGCAGAGTTCTGACAAGACATGCATGTTAGGGAGGTGACACAAATTCTGCTATATTCTTACCTCTTACTGCAGAAACTGCAAAACTAAAGAGTGCCCAGGAATGCTGTGTGTTCTGAAACTGCTGCTCTTTTTGAATGATAAACAGCAAAATCTTAAAAATAAAATAATAAAAAAAAAGATTGCATTAGTTTTATCTCCATTTGAGAGCCCATATAATTTTTCTCAGATCCTACAAGTCCATTTTTGTGTAGCTGAGAGGTGGTGAAGAGGGGGCAGAGACTGCATGTGAAACCAGTTCTACAAACTTACAAATCATTCAGGGTTAATCTGTAAGGAAAATGTCTTTTTGTCAGTTAATTGAATAGGATTATGTACTTTTCTGGTTGGCAATTGAAAGGAAATGTTCCTCTCCTTTTTGATCCTTCAACAGCTTTCTGTACTTTAAACAATCACTAGTCTCATTTTGAACAAAGCTTTTGTTTAATATGTTGTAAGGTGTCTTGAAAGAATTCTTTTGTAGGCATATCCCACTGTTCTCCCTAAAATCACTGAATATTCTGATTTGACATATCTTTAAAATAGAAATTAAGAAGGAAGTAATATTCTGCCCAAAAGTAGGAGTTCAAACTCATCCTTTTGACATTTCACTAGAAATACCAAGGAAGCCACAATTATATATAAGCTAAGTATTTTTCTCTATTCCTTCATATGACCATATCTTTTACTTAAAAGTGCGTAATTATATAGAACTTTTTGTTTGGATAAAAATAATGCAGAAACTCTACTCCTAGCAGTTGTTCCAAAATTTGTATAATTAGGAACTAAGTTGCTGGAAAATAAATGGATAGGTAAACTTTCATGTGCTTCACTAATTGCTATTCAATTAAGGAAAAAAAGATTCAGAACAAATAATAAGGGTTATTTTCAGGAAAGAGACTTCTCTTGGCATAGTCTTGTAATTTTCACACTCATTAGACTTGAATGCAAAGCTAAAAGCAGTCAATGAAGATGCAAGTTCATAATTTTAAGATTCTGTTTTGTTTTGTTATTTTTAAATGGGATACCATACCCACTTGATGGTGGACTAGCAAAAATACTTTTGTACCCAGTAGTACTCTTTAGGTACTGGAAGACTGCTATAAGGTCACCCCAAAGCCTTCTCTTCTCCAAGCTGAACAACCCCAACTGTGTCAGCCTTTCCTCACAGGAGAGATTTTCCATCCCTCTGATCATGTTCATGACCCTCCTCTGGACCCTCTCCAACAGGCCCATGTCTTTCCTATGCCACGGGTTCCAGAGCTGGATGCAGTACTCCAGGTAGTTATATAAAATTACAAAGCTTTTCCGTATAATTCCATCACCCAAGCACTGTAATCATTTTTCTAGATTGTATCTTTCCTATTTGCTGCAAGGCTAATCTCTAATGTTGTCTATTGATTTTGAAAATCTGAAATGAATCTAACAAACTTTCAACTATAGAATTATGTTTCATCACCCCAGCCTGTAGCACACCACATACTGCAAATTTCTGTTTCAGAAAACTTCAGGGGAATGGTGCAGTAGATATTTAGGAAAAGAACACATGAAGCTTTTGTTAAGCTTATCATACAAATCAAACTTTTTCCGCTGAAAGCGTTTATTGAGTACAATTTTATGTAACAATAGTGCTATCTTGTCAATCCCATGTGTCTATAGTTTTCCTTTCTCAAGCAGCTTAGGTCCATTCTTGTCCATCCCTATTTTACACGTAACTAAAGCAAAGACAATTTCCTGATTTTTTTTTTTTTCCCTTCCTAATCTCTCGTAAACATTGTTTTCTTCAGACGTCGTTTTTCTGCCAGGTCCACCTCAGTGAGCAGTAATTAGACACATGGTCATCACTGCGGAGAGCACAGAAAGTCTGTGTGTGACAACTAATTTTTCAACTTCAGATGGACTTGTGTTTTTCTTCTTTTTTCTTTTTCACTTTCTTTCACTTCTGTAGCTTAGATATTTGTTTCATTAAGTTTGTTGTACTGATACAACAGTTCCGCGTTGACTATTGGGTGTCTACGAGGCTTCCTGAATACACGAGGCTGGAAGATGCCCGGGCCGTATTTCCGAAGGCATCTGCCACCGGAGCCGGGCATACCGCGGCCGCAGCCGCCCGCCAGCCTGGAGAAAAGTGGGCAGCACCGGCGCGGCCG
>VZRO01001177.1:295219-421290 GCA_013397915.1 Daphoenositta chrysoptera | reverse complement strand
AGGAAGCTGGGGGTGAGTTCTTTCTCCCTTGGCCGGCGCTGCCCGGGGTGGGGGCGAGGCGCTGGGTGTCGCCTCGCCGGCCTGGGGGACGGCGGTGCCCCGGGCCGGGGCCGCCAGCGCGGGGCGCGGCGACCTGCTGCTGCTGGTGCTGCTGCTGGTGCTACCGCTGGTGCTGCTGCTGCTGGGGCTGCTGCTGCTGCCGGTACTGCTGGTGCTGCTGCTGCCATTGCTGCTGCTGCTGCTGCTGCCGGGGCTTGGACTTTGCTCCCAGCTCCGGAGGGGTCGGTGGGGATGCGCTGCCATTGCGCCTCGGAGAGAGCCGGCTGCTCCCCTCTCCGGGAAGGCGCCGCTCCTCCTTTCTGTCTCAGCGATCGCCCGCCGGGGTCACTGTCCCCGAAAAGCTGCGCCCCGTGCCCCCGTCCTCCTCGAGTCCCCAGCCCAGGCCGGGGCTGACACCCCCCTTTACCCGTGCCTGCGCTCCCCTGTCCCTCGCCTTCCTGCCTCCGGCGAGGGCTTGGCTGGGGGAGAGGAAGGCGCAGGCAGGATCTGTAAACTTTTTGTACAGATTCTCCCTCTCTCTCTCCCTCCCATTTCGGAGAGGGATGTTTTCAATCAGGGCAGGGTCAGAAAACACTCTGCTGGTACCGGAGTAACAGAGAAAAGCGGGCGTGGAGGTGTGGTGGTGCTCTGCCCTAGGGCATGGGGGACTGGGCAATGGGAGCCTGCAGCGCACCGGGGACGGGTAGGGAGGCAACGGGGTGACAGCCTAAAGGCAGATGCAGAGGCTGACAGTGATAAAAACTCGGGGCGATCTCTTAGGTGAGGGTGGCTGTTCGCAGCGCCCACCGGGATGCTCAGCGACACCGTGTTATCAGATTGGCCGTGGGCACTTTCGCTGAAGGGGTGCAGCAAACCTTGAAAAGGCGGTGAAGTTGGAGCAGAGTGTGTGCAGAGGTCAGGATTTTCGAAACTTCAGTCGGTCCCGGGAATCATCGGTTTGGGCTGTCTCCTACCTTTTGTGAGAGAACAGGAATGCTTGCTGGCTTGCACAGCTACTGATGTTGCCAATAATCCCCAAAGGTCCAAGTCCCTGTTGGCCTGAGGCTGGGAGGAGGTCTGAGGTTCTTTTTGTTCACTCTTTCAGTTTTCCTTCAGGTGTGCAAAAAACGGAAGGGTCTCTACCAGCTCTCCTTTCCAGGGGGGTGGTCCCTGCTTCCCCTGAAACCTAACAGCAGGGACCATGTGAAGTCTGCTCTCCTCCAAGTCGTGCTCTGTGAGCTTATCACAGTGCTAATATTTATCTCCTCCTTCTCTCCGTCTCTCCCTTCCCCCCCAGATGCTGTGCTTTGCTTGCAGACACAGTGTACAGGATGGTGGGACACTAATCATAAATTGACCTTTGGAGCACTTTGGTGACTTGGCAGGGCTGTTAATTCCAAAAGAGCACAGGAAAGTTTGGTCCAAACCCTTAATAGCCTCAACTACAAACGTTTGAGAGATGGTGTAAATCCAAAGAGAATGGATGCTCTCATGAATGATTTTGCAGCCTCAAAGTCACTCTGTGCATCAGTCAAGCATTAATCTTATCTGAAGAAGCAATTTCTAAGCCTTAGTTTGTTTCTGGCAGTCCTCTGCTTAACCTTTGCCCATCAGTTTTTCCCCTGCTCAGCACTGTTATTGTATGGGCCCAACACAAAACAGAGAGATGATGGTATCCCATCACCTTGATGTTTGTAGTTGGAAGCAGAGTTAATCTATTTGGTTTGCAAATCTGGATTTGAAGCCATCTCAGCATCCTTTAAGTGTGAAATTATGTATATGCATATCTCTATGTATGCAAATACTTTTATATACACCTATGTCTGTGGCGTATGTGCAACGAATGTAGAGTTCATATCACAGTAATCTTGGATGATACTTGCTGACCTGTGTAAAAAAAATTTGTTAAGACAGAGATATTTCGTTGCAGAAAATCTTATGTAGCTTGAATATTTTGTTTTGAAGATGGTGATCTGTTTTTTTTTAGGGGGACACATATAACGGGTTTTTTTATGTGGATATTTTCCATGGTTGTAATGATTATCGTACCTCTACACTAAGCAGAAGGGAGACAGTTCACATGGTGTCTATGGAGGATTTTCTCCTACTGGAGTGTGTGAGGGTGACAATTCAGACTATACAGCCTCAGGCAGGTGGTAGTATAAGCTTAAATATGACATATGGAAATGCACATCTGAATAAATCTATTAAATACAATTTAAAAGGGATTTTATTTTATAGAAAATAGCATCAAAATTCAAATGAGTGTGATGGTTGAAAGGTATGAATATGTGTATATATCCATAGCTAATTGGATTCTTGTGACTGAATATCTAAATTAATGCAATTTTTATTCACCAAGTGAAACATTAAAGGTTTGTATTTTTTTCCTTTATGTCTGTCTCCAAGTCCAAACCTTAATGCCTTACACTGGAGCTGTCATAATGTAGGCGAATACATCAGTTTTCAGGGATATAAATGTCTGCTAGCAAATGAATATTTTTAACCTCCAAAAACACTGAAAAAAGGGAAGAGAGCTATGGGTTCTGGAAACTAAAGCTAAGATAATTTTTAAATATGGCAATAGAATTTTATCTCTTGCTAGTTATGTTTCATCCTTACACACTGGAAGTTACTGGGGTAGTTTTTTTTGGTCATAATAGTCTACATTCTTTGAATATTTCAAAGTCTCCTGAAAAGCAGATTGATTAAAACTTGGAGAGCTGAGGTGTCTAATACCAATTTTAGTGCTAGACTTGGGCAATAAAACTAATTCTAACCTTTAGGCTGGTAGCCAATTTGTTATGGAAATTCTTCCAATTCAGCTTTTATTCTGTCTTGTTTTGTGACTGAGGGAGCCCTGGCTAGGAATCAAATGGAAGATACTTCAATAGTATATTTTCATTTTATTGAAAAAAAGCCACAACAAGCAGCTTCATTTGGGAGAACTTTCTGGTAGAATTTAGTTTTCCAAGAATTTAATTTACAAAAACCCAAGTAGTAAATCTTCATCTAATTGTAAAATGGAAGTCTTTATGATTTTTTTTTAATGAGGTATAATGTTTACTTCTGACATTTTACACCTTGCTCTAAGTACTTGTTACCCTGACTGCCTACTCCCCATATACTTTCAAATTCTATTCATAGTATGCATGAAGTCAGGACTCGAGCTATTTTTCCATCAGTAATTGATTCTGTTCAGAAAACGGATTTGAAGACAAAAATGATATCTAAATCTCGATGGAAATACATGGCGAGAAGAGCTGTGAGAATTTGTCCTTACTTTTTTGTTTAGTGATTCTTGATCATTAAATTTTGTTTTGCCTGCTTTTCACTGTAATCCTTAACTGCTTGTTTATCATTCGATTTACATTCTAATTAATTTCTGTATATTCTTCTAACAGTCCAGTATTTTCAAGTAGACCTCATTGTTCTGATACTTTTATGTTGTTAAAGTTGCTTTTGTTGTAAGGTTGGATAGTCAGCTGAAATGCTTTACCATCCTCTCTGTTACTGTTTTCTGGCATCTGGGAATATCATGGTTTCTGCCATGGAGATATCAGGCCGTGAAGAGACATCCAGCCAGTCTGACCACTTAGCCTGTCTCCTTACTTTTGTTAAGCGTGAACTGTACATGAAACTTTTCTCTCTGGTGCCTTAAAATGTCAAATATATGCTAAAGGCTATGTAGTAGGCAAGCCTCACACGTATATGTCACATCTTCAAGGTATCACAGTGTCTTTGCAACTTAGAAACTGTAGTCATTGAGGATGACTTTCTTGAAACATCTTTATAAAATCTGTTTCCCTGCAGCCTAAATATGCGTTTCTTTTCAGTGCCCTGGTATTCCTGCATTGTTTGATGTTTTGCTTTTCTCTAATACTACATAAAGGAAATACTCATTCTTGCAGCCATTACATTTGACCTGTGTGACCCTTCTTTGAAATAAATTTGATTGTAATGTGGTGTGCTGTTCAGATCAGAATAGGTCATTTGTGTAGTGTGGAACAGGACTGTGCTGCCTTTGTTCTTTTGGAATCTTTCATACTTGTGTCACATTAAAATTCATATGACACAATTTTGTACTGCACTGGCTGTGCTTATAGGCTGAAACTTTCTTGTAGCAGATTGGAATCCCTTTGTTGCCTCCTAATAGACTAAGCTGTGAGGATTTCATGCCTTGCTGAAGTGCGGTTTCTTAAAAGAAAAACAATTTGATGTCACATTAGGAAGTCTAATTAAAAATTAACATTGTGTCACTTTGATAGTCTTGTTTTGACCCATATCAACCTTCGAAGTCATAATCTTATTGTTTGTTTTTGTCTTTTTTTTTTTGTCATGCCTCTGCCACAGAACGAAAGAATCTTATCTATTGGAAATTTTCACTCAGTTTGTTAATAATTGCTAATTTTTCTGTGTTTCCACATCCTAAGTGGAATTATTTTCTGGGTGCTTTAGTTTATACTCTAATACACCTATCCGAAGAGAAAATTGTACCTGCCAGTCAGTCTTGATTGAATAATAAACGGTAGGTTGTTCTTAGTCACCAAATTAGAAGTTTTACCATATAACCCCTATTTTTAACCATACTTTTAGATCATTACAGGCACCTTTTCTGGAAATGAACACAGTGTTTCTCCTTCTGCTGTTAACCCCGTCTTCAATCAATCAGGACTAACAATGCCATGAATACAAACCACTGGTTGCAGCTTGGTTTCTCTTGAAATAATGCAGTATGTGTCTTACAAAATCTTAACATTCAATTGATATTGTGTGTATATTAAGGGTGAAGAAAGCAAAGGGACCAGCAAAATGTCTTGGGTTTGAGATTACATTGATTGATCGCACTGGCTCTGCAAGTGGGTCATGATGAATACAGAGGGCAAAGTAAAGGTTCTTCTATTTCTTTGAGTTGCCACAGCATATACTGAGAAACAAACACATGAAAAAATACAGGCAAGTAGTGCACCTGGAGTGGATGTCCTTTCCTTAGATTATTTTATATTATTATCTATGGGAAAGCTGCTCAGCCTGATTGTAAGCACCAAGATTGCCTTTTATATAACTACATCCTGACCAGTCACATAAACCGTGAGTTACGTCTCGGAGCATGAAAATAATTTGAATGAAACTATAAAACCTTGATTCTTATTTATAATAAATTCATTTTAATTTTTATAAAGCTCCAGATGGACAGGATTTAGATTTCAGATTCCTTCCACATAAAGGAGTTTATTTTTCACGATAGTTCAAGGCAACCTGAGATATGGAATTAAAAGGATTTCACCGTAATCCATTAAAGAAGCTACTCACATTTGCTACTTAATACTGAAAGTATCGTTTAAAATACCAATAATTACTGCTTTCAGTCTTCTTGCTGCAGTTATGTGAATGGATTTGAAGAATTAAAAGTAAAATACATGGATTTCCAATTTGGTCATTATGGAAAGAACAATCATCTTGAGCTTCCAACCAGTTTTTATTGATTAGGCCTATTGTACAGGAAGTTGAAAGAAATATCTTGCAGCCACAGTAAAAAAGGACAAAAATTCCCACAACGTTTTTATGCAAATGTTTGTGTTAAAGCAACTTGTGAGTCAGTCTTGTGGTAAGCACTTTGAAGTTGCTGTGCTTCCCAGTTGATTTTCTTGATGTGCTTTTCCACCTCTTAATTCCCAATGTGTGTGATAGCCAAAGGTCTAGTAATTTTGTAATGGATGGCACTTACTTAAAGAGTCAAATAGTTCTCTTTTGTGGATAGCATATCACATCCATGTTATCAATGGATTATAGATGCTTCTATTTTTACTCTTGTGTGTAATACCATTAGCCTCAGTGAGATTACACCTTAGCTGTATGAAGATTACACAAAGAACTGTTTGTGCAGACTCTCTCACTTGCATATTGTGAGATGGTAAAATTTTATTGAGAATGTATTTGTATCTCCTATAAGGCCTTCTGTTTTTTTCATTTAGGAGTCTGTAATTTTTGTCCTGTGGAGGACATTAAAACCTGATGAAAAGACCCAGTGAAAAGACCCTGAAGTCAGTTTAAGGAACCTGTTAACTTTGGTGGCTTTGGTTCAGTGTCCATGTGGGAACATTAGCCACATGCATAGAACATGAATTTCCTTGTTGTAAAATGCCCTTCAAATCCTTCTCAAAGGAATTGTCCTTTCTGATATTGGTAATTATGGAAGAACATGCTCTTTGAGTCCTTGAAATATACAAGGAATTATTCATGTAATTCCAGTAGTGAGTTTTCTTCCTAGTTTTTTAGAAATAATCTCTCTTCGAATCATTCATTCAGATTTTTGCAAGCAGTGCAAAATGCTTTATAGCTGTTGCCTGGCAACAGCATATTCAGGCAACAGCATATGTGAGTCAGTTGTTAGTTATACGTTTATATATGTGACTGTGTATAGGGCATATATTTTATATATATACTAATGAGACATTTTTGTAAAAGCATGCTATGAAATGCTCTTTTTAAAAATAATAAAATTCAAATAAAGGTTTTGGGGTTTACATTACCCTGGAAAGTTTGTCTTTTGTTTTAGGTTATGTGAAAGATCCTCTAGCTGAACAGGTTTTCACAAATGTCGTGATGTGTAGTTAATATACTTCTCTGCAGTCTGAGTGAGCAATGTAAAATATTCTCTTTGTTGAAGGCAAGCAGTATTTTATGTGTATGGATGCTGAATTATATCCCTTACTGTTCTTTGACTTAATAATCTGTTATTGAACCAAAATATGGGTGTTTTACTGTATACTTTCATATATGTTATATTTAAAATATTAATTGTAAATGTTGCACTGCAGTTTCTGTTTTTAATCTTTACAACTTGCAGTGCAACTCTAAGATTCAAAAAGATTGTAGTGTATTATTGTAATGTATCATAGTTTGGTTGAAATTTTTTTCCAGAAAAATGCAGATTTCAACTCTAAATACTATGAAATTTCTTGAAGAAAATCAATAAAGAAAAACAAGGAAGCCTTTTAATATTGTGGAGAAAGTTTTTATGTAGTAGGACAAAATTGCAAACTTACAAAAAAGGTTTTGGTGAGAGTAAAGTGTGTGCAGTAACTGTATCTTGACACTTGTGCACATAAATGCTTATTTTCGATTAATATTTTTTTAATAATCAGAATGCATGTTCACACATCATGTCTGAGGAGAAAATCTGTGTGCAGCTCATAAACCCCTATATCTGAAAGCTTTACAAGTCAAGATCTTGAGTTCCAAACAGTGAGATTTGCAGCTAGCATCAGAACTGAATCTATTGTCCCCAGCAGTACTCTTACTGACTAGGACAGGGTAAGACAGCTTTCTTGGAAAGAGTTTTGAAGAGTTTTGAAGATGAATGTTAATTCTGAAGTCTGTTTAGAAATTAAGGGAAAAAAAATACGCAGTCTGTAAGCCAGTAATGAAATATGCTCCTTTTCAAAAGTGATCTCCACTGCAAAATAAGTCTTCCAGGTTCTGATGCTTTTTAACAATTGCAATCTGTGAAACGTGGCATTGCTGTCATACTGAGAGGTTACAAGCCCATGCAAATGGAGCCTCACAGGAATTACTGTTCACTTAAGATGCACATAAATTAGGAAGATAATTAAGGGAAGTGTGTAAATCTTTTAAAAGATTGATCTTCTTTCTCTCTGTTGTTCAGTTGCCAAAATGTCCCTCATCATCTCCGGCTTATCTGGGCTGAACTTTGGAAAGGTTGTATTCATTAACATGTCAGTGAGGAATTAGAAGCACACAGCATTGACTAGACCTGGAGAAAAAAGTTACACACTGTGTCTGCTGGAGGAAGGGCTCTTTGGCATATTTCCCCTACCTGTTCACTGCAAAGAGAATTAATAGCAAAGTTTAATATCGAAAGGTTGTCAGCTCTGTAGAACCAAATTACTACTGTCTTTGAGAAAGAAGCCCTTGATACTTCCAATACTCTTTGTTTGTACCTGGATTTTTTTTATTTGAGACAGTCTTGCTCTGAGGTACCCTGCCCTCAGAGTGAATTGGTATATTCTCTTTTCCCATGCAAACACTTTTTGTCCTGCAAAGAGAAAAGAGTGCATGAAGTCTTACAAAATAAGAATACAAAGGAGTTTTCTGAATGAGTGGTCATAATTACTGGTTTTGTACAGTGCCTAAAAAGAGGGGAAAGCTTCCATTTTAACTGAAATTGACGTATTAAATTATTAATCACTAGATTAGTATGATAATTGTAAGGCATATGATATGTATAATATATATAAAACAGTATGGCAATAAACACCCTAACAACAAAGGGTGGAGGTTAATTTTTCATAGTTGTAAAAAGTCTATTAAAATAAAAGATATTTTACTGAGTTTTATTTTCTGTAGTTCTAATATCTTAAACTACAGAATGTATTTTAGAGCTTTTTGCACTGTTGATGAAATAACCTCTTTCGAGAAGACAAAAATCTTTGTACTGACATGTTGGACTCAGTATTAGAAAAGTTAAAATTTAGTCTTTTGCAGAGATGTAATTTGTAATCTTGAGTACTTTGATTCATTCCAGCTTTATTCTCAATTATACTAAGCCCACTGTACACTACATAAATTAAATTTAAAGCTGTGGTAAGGCCCCTTATACTGCCAACATAGTGAATGCTGTTAGTGTAAATGGGAAACAGGCTTTCTGAGCTTAACTTTTCTGTTTGTAAAATTAGTATAATCTCTTTTCACCAGTCATTGCTTTATTTTGTCTGTCTCAACTATAAACTCATGTTAAGTTCTCCTTTAAAATGTAGGTTGGCTAATGCTGATTGTGGTCAAAATGTTATTAGGTGCTACAACTCTTATAGAAAACACTGTAATAATTCATATTTTGTTTTTAATAATTCAAATTTCATAACTGTGGAATAGCTGAGGTTGAAAGGGACCTCTGAAGGTCACCTGGTGCAACCTCTTTCCTCAGATAGGGTCGTCACTGTATTTTAATGTTGTATGAAGACTTTTGGTTGAAAAAGTAAACTTTTAGGTGTGTTTCATTGAATTCTTCTTTTTTTTCTTTTTTTTTACAGTCAGTATTTGTTCAGGTGTCTGTAATTTATTTTAGATTTTTGTGTACAAAGAAGGAAAGTCTTTTGCATTTTTCCCCCAGATCTTATTGACAGAAATGATTGCTCATCAGTTTCCAGTTTCCTTCTTAGAAACAAGTGTCAGGAATAGGAATGCGAGAAGTCTGAAGCTGATAACTTTGGTAGGCCCTATGTCTCTTTTGCCTTGAGACAGAATTATTGCTCAAAATATAAAGTGTTGGAGAATTTAACTTTTAAAAGTAGATATTGAAATGTTTAAGGTAAAATTGTTCACATCTTATTTGGCAGAACAATCTTGAAAGCTGAATAGGGTGCATGAGACAATTTCATGACTGCTTGGGTTGCTGGTCTGCACTTGTGGGTGTAAATTTCTAACCCCAGCCATGGAGAAAAGCTGTATTTGTCAAATACCTAGCACATAAAGTAACAATCTTATTTTAAAGAAGGGGGAAGATTTAAAGTTGTTACTGCAACATATTTTTCCATTCATAGTGCAGTGTATCACTGGTCAGATTTCGAGAAGACATCAGAGTTTTCTCATCTCCATAAAAGGCATATTTTTCCACAAAAAAAATTGGAAAACCCTTACTCTGTAGGCTTATGTGAAGTATTCTGATAAGCAGTGCTAGTACGTAGCCTTAAGTTGTGTGTTTTACCCATAATATCTTGGAGCCCAGCAAGGAGAGTGTGTATTTGCATCGAAGGTCTGTGTGACTTTGTGCAGGTTGCAGGGTGAATCAGTTGAGTTCTCTTGCAGAGTCTAGAGGTAGCAACAAGCATTGTTTCTTGAGGAATTTTACCTACATAATATGTGCAATAAAAGACCAGTACGAAAGCCTTTACTGAGAGGAAATATATAAGGTTAGAAAAAGAAAAAAAAAGAGAAAAATCAAACTATGGTTTGCCCATAATAGTAATACTAGTGTGAACACTTCCAGAATATTGTCAGGATGTCAGTTTGCCTATAACAAAAAGAATTTTTTTTTTTTTTTCTGCAGAAAAGGAATAATTTTGAGATCACTGAATGATTGGTATCTTCTTCAGTGGGTCATAGGTCAAAGAAAAAGGTTGAAGATGTACTGGGCAGCCTTTGCTATAATGAGTATTGGTTGAACCTTCTTCATTATCAACACACTTAGGTGGTAGTGTATTTAATGAAGTTGAGTTCCCTCATCATGTTACATTTTTCCAATTATTGAATAATCTGGATGTCTAGGTTTTTTTGATAGCGAAAATTCTAATGTAGAACCATCCAAAAGAAAAATAAGAGAAAGGGAACTACTTTTGGCTTTGACTGTGAGCATGTTGATGAACCGGATCATCTGTTTCAGGTATATGTAGTAGTTACTTTTATTAGGTCTCACTGGTCAGTGTAGGCACATTTTTTATTTCTTCCGACGAGTTGGGAGATCAGACATTTTTACAGGAAAAGCTGTGCAACAGACAAAAAGTTTCTCAGCACTATATCTGCATTTGTACATAAATTTTAGCTGGTGAGAATTAGTGAAAATTAGATTTGAAAAAAGCAGAGTCAAAAATTCTGAGATCTGTCTTCCCCTGATGGACCAGAATCTCTGACAGCTGTTATTCCCAATAACGATGTGTGATGTAGTAAATATATAAATATTAAAAAATGTTGCAAAAGGAATAATGAGCAAAAGAAAGGAAGCAGACTGCTGTAATCTGATGTCATTGCAGAAAAACAAGAATGGAATTTTTTTTTGTGGTCCCAGAGGTCTTAATAAAGAAGAACACTGCAGTTTTTTAAAGGCAGAGTAGATACATAATGCAAAGGCTCTATTTCTAGAATATAAGCTATTACATGTTATAGGACTTGTCCAAGACCCAGGGGCCAAGTGGAATATTGCGGAGTCACGGCCATTTCAGAAGGTTCAGGGTATTTTGAAGAATTGGGTCTGAATGCCTGTGGAGTATCATTAGAGATGACTCTTTTCAGACACTTCCTAATCATTTGGGATGAAGATAATGCTTACAAATCTTGAAAGGGAGCTGTAACTAATGGTAACAGCTGAGCAGCTGGTGGAGAGCATTGGCTAAACTATTGGAATTAGGAATCTGAGGTACATTGAAAATGGAAACCTCACAGTGAGACGTAAGGAGGAATCTGCGGAGCAGCCATGGAATAGATTTAGGTGAGATTTATGGGCAATGAGAGGAAAATTTATACTGGTGGACCTCATAGTGTATTTATTTGAGGATAAATGTTGCTCTAGCAGCTTTTATACAATAATATACCTATAGTGTTTAGATGTATTGCTTTGGGATTTTTTGAACTGAAGGAGAAAATAGAAAAGTAAATGCTACTTGTAAATATTTTTGACATGATTTTGACGTGATTATAACATAATACAGTGTATGTCCCAAGAGAACCCAGAGGTTAAATACATTTCAAAATGGTTTTGGAGGTGTATTTTCCAGAATTCTTGATGTCATAAAATAATTTTTGCCTGGATTTTTTTTCTTGCTTCTCTGAAATGGACAATCAGTCATTTCTGCTGTGTTTCTGTATAATGTTATTTTGTGGCTTACAGTCACTTCGCCTAAAAAAAGAATATTCAAGGTAAATCTATCCTCTGCTGCAATCTAAACAAAATGGAATTGAAAACTGTAGTGGGGTGGTGCCTCTTGTTCAATTCTTCAGAATCTTTCCCTTCTTCCACCCCTGACTTACCTGAAACATTTCCCAGAACAGCATAAGTAATAAATAATTGATCTTCTAATAGCAAAACTAACAGTTTTCCTTTCTGTTATTTGGAAGTTACTAGAAAGAATATATACCCGTTCTCATTTAAGCAAGTAGATCCATACCTTAATATACATACTTAATTTACTTGTACTGATTAAAAGGGACTGAACTAATGGGCCAAATACCGGCTTTTGGGTAGAAAACCATATTACAAGGAATACAGTCTCCTTCAGGAGACTACATGTCAGGCTTTTAAGTTTAGGAAAATGTAAAAAGTTGTAAATTATACTGATTTCGTTGACCGGAGCTAACCCGCAGTGGTGCCACAGCTGCACCGTCGCTGGCACTCAGGGCTGAGCCGAATGCACAATGGATGAACTGAGTTAAACAGGAGATCTGAAATGGGGAATGCTGCTAACCACCCTTTGAAGTCAACTTTAGAGAGCCATAAAACAAAGCACAGCTGACTGCATAGCTCTTAAGAGCATCGTGACTGAAATAGTGAAAATGGAAGCTCAACTAGCAATGCGTAATTACCAAGAGATTCTTGATTTTTGTCACTAGTGTTTGTTCATTAAGTGAGGCTTGCAAGGAGTTCATATACAAATACATAGGAAAGGCCTCTGATAAAGAGGGCCAAATCTGCCCTTGATTGTTCAAGTGTCTCTGAAAGTGTGTGTGTTTGCAGGCATCACACGCCGGCCGCAGGGCTCACCATAGCAGTGAATACTTTGATCAAGTTTTATCCAGTCAGTCCTTTGTTACAGCAATTTCATAAAATTCTATCGATCCCAGCAAATGCTATTAAAACCTAGGCTGGGCAGAGCAGTTCCTCATCATCAAAATTCCTTTCTAGGTGGGCAGGTAGTTTTAGGAGTGCACCCCATGTAAATGGGATTTGTTCAGATTTCATGCTTCAGCTTTTCTTCAGGATCTGGAGGGTTAAACTTCATTTCTGAACCCAAAAATTGAAATGCTTGTGTAATATTTTGTCTTCAGGACCAGATGCCTTAGGCGTAGGCCTTTAATCCCTGTGCCCTAGTTACAGCAATTAAGGTTCATGAAATATAAATTTTGTTGCATATGGATCATGGTTTCTTCTTTTTTCTTCAGTTTCAAAATCAGTCTGAAATATTGATGATCATATTAAATGGACTCTGTTATGTGAATTGCTGCAAATATTACATTCTAGTTATCCTAACAGATGCAGTGAATGACATTTTCTAACATTTGGACCTAAATGCATGTTCTCTTGCTGAAGGAAATCTTGAATAACACAGTTTCTTGTAGGTCTGCCTCTTTATCTGCATTTAAGTTAAAAAGTTGCTGAAGGTATGCAGCACTTTGGAAAACCACAGCTTTTAATTGTTCATGATTTCTAGTGCTGCAGTGCAAATTAATCATTGTTGAACTGTGCTGGGGAGAATAGAAATGCCTAACAGCATTCTGGTCCCTGCCTGGAAGAGCTTACACTCCAACATCTGAAATGCTAAACCTATCCTTCAAAGTCTCATGGTATTTTTTTTTTCCACTGAAAGATTTCTCTCCACCTAAATCTATCATCCATTTCTGCCATCATGTCTATGCAAATGGATTTCTGAAGCTTGATTGTACCAGTTCCCTTCTCCGCCCACATTGATGAAGAAGTGGTCACTCATGTGAATGAAGTCCCCATCAGTGCTGGTTCTTTTGGGATCAGGGAATGCACCAATAGGGGATGAGGGTATAGATATGGAAAAAGATTTTCATTTGCATGGTTCAATAAAAGAAGTGCTCTCTGTGTAGCAACAAGTCTCATGGTAATAGGTTATATTTCACTTACAGAGATAGTAGTTCCTTCAGTATAGATATGAAAGCGCCCAAATGAAAAATTCACAGCCTTCTGGGGGGTTTGTTTTTGTTTTTTAAGGCAGAGGCGTATGTCACTGTAAAACAACTATATGTACTTTAATGTGGCCAGAAAAGAGGCACTTAGCTGTTCCACTGCAAAAAGAATGAGTTAATAAACCCGGTGCACAATCTGTCTCTGCTGTAGCTCTTGGCACACAACAGCTCTAATTGGTGGAAGCTATTGAGGCCTTAATTGCTGATTTTGCAGTACTGCCATGTTTACTGATAAGGTTTAATGCAAGCTAAAATTTGTTAACTAGAGAGAAACAGTCACACTTGCGTGAAGAGTGTGAGGACAAACAGCAGGCTTTTCTGAAGCACCAAATGATGATGAGGTATTTCAGCACGTGGCATTGTTAGATTTCTCCTTTGAGACTATTGAAAGGCCTCTCTTTGAGCAGAAGAGCAAGAAAAACTTTCTGTGTCATGCAGCTAGTGCTGAAATACGCCTATAGTTGAAGTGATAGTGTTCACTGATTTATATGATGTTGCTCTATGCTGAATGGATGGAGGACCATTTTATTTAACCACTAAGACCTTTAGTTCTTGAATTGAGATATCCTCACATTTTATTTTGAATATTATTATTACACTGTAATATGGTAGCCTTTTGAGCTACTAAGCTGCTGTTTCATTTCTGAACTATTAAGTTAAAATTCATTGTTACTTGTATTTGAGTTTATGTAGCAGTAAAAAAATACCAAGTAATGATATTATGTGGCTGTTTATGTCCCAAAAGCTAAAAGGGAAAATAAATGGAAATGTGTTTTGTACTTAACATAACACTCTGGAAATGCCATTATTTTGTGTCTTAGCATGTTTTTCATACACTGCATGCATAGTTAGAGCAGAGGAAAATAAGATGCTAGCTGAGTGAAAAACAGATGCTGCTGTGAGTTTTTATCTTCATGTTTGAAAAATGTGACTATTCAAAGAGATTTTGTGCTTGCATATGATTAAGATCTATTTAGTTTTGTTACTGGACATACTGTATCTAGAGTATATTCTCCGAGCATCTCACACAGTTCATAAAATGTGCTTCTGCATGTGTTTTGGAGAACAAATAGTTGAAAGTACCTTAACACAATGCTTTAATCCAATATTTATTAATGTTCAGAAGATGAGAAACACGTCATGTTCATCAAGTGTACTGAGAAAACTAACAGTAATTAGCATTATATTAATTTTTTCTGTAGCTTTAATGGAAATTATGTCAAACATACATTAATTAGGATTGTAAATTTCCTCTACTCCTTCAACCAATTTTGTTTCAAACCGTTTGCAGTTAAGCAAGTTGTAACTCCATGTGGATCTATGACAGTATAAAATATTAAAAGTTGTATTACATAGTGTTTTGGATACCTAACAGGATGGCTTTTTAAAATACAGACAAGTGGTTGGTCTTGAGTTTCCTCAGGGCTCTGCACTTCTGTAGGAGTCTTTGTTGTTCAGTAGTTTTAACCTTGAAAGGCTGTAAGATGAAACAAACCTATCATCAGTGAGGCAAACTTATCTATGTAGATGTGAGAGGCCCTCCCAAGTCTGAGTCAACAAGAGCTGTATCTGCTTTTAAAGATCTTGGGGGTTTGCAAGTCTGGCTCACAAGAATGACCTCCTTGACTGGCTGTTTGGCAAACTTGTGTGGATATCCATGGAAGGGGTAGCACTTCGTTCTTTAAGCAATCTAATTCAGAATCTGTTGTCTACTGATGTTCTGTTACCCACAGATGCAGCAAAATATATCTAAGTCCTGTCAATTTTACTAAAATTTCAACAGCGATGTATTTCCAAGAAGAGTTACAGAAAATACAAAATAATTTGCAGTACCACAGAAGCATGGCCTCTTTAACTCCAAAGCTGTGTGCTTCATTGTGGGGTTAAAAACAAACAAACAAAACAACAAACCAAAAAACCAAAGGGAAAGAAAAAAAGATGTCACTTTACTTTCCTTCCTGTTGCCAAGGAACAGTTACCAAAATATATCTATCTACTCCCTTAACACAGCAAAGGGTCCTCCCTCAAATAGCAGTGACAGCAAATCGTGAGCTTTCCTCTGCCTTTTCCTTTCACTTCACTGAACTGTGAAACAAAAAATATAAGATAGTAAGTTTTTAATAAAATAAAGTAGGAAATAAACTAATACGTTCTCAAACTAGGTAAAGTTTTGGAAATATTAACTCTTGCATTTAATGTGGATGTGATTGTTCACAATATTATCCATCTTTAATTTTCTATCAGTAATTTTGAAATCACATTTGCTGCATAAACTTTATGAAGTAAATCACACTTGTGCTAACTCCTGTATAGTGCTTTACTGTTAATGGCTGTGTAAGTTTATGTTTTATCTCCTATTCCAGTTCTTTTTTTGGACACCTTCTTCCCCTAATAAATTGTAATGCAGAATTAAAATGTGGAGGATAAAGTTTTAGAAGAACAAAATATGACTTGTTTTTATCTTTCTGGAATACCTATTAGCATAAATATTATGGTATCTTTTCTGCCTGCCACTATGCTGACAGAGATGGTAATTTCAATATTCTAGTATGTAAATAGCAAATCAAAGTTATGAGACACAAAATTTTTATTTTAATGCACACTAAAATTGTGTGTTAATTCGCATTATTATTTGCGTTATCTTCTACAATAATAATTCTAAATAACAATTCCACAATTTGGTCTAATGTTAGGCTTTAGCTACCCAGAACTTTTATTTGCTTTACCAGAAGTAAACAAATTTCAAGTAGAAAGCTGCCTTTTTCAGTAATTATATGCTACTTATATATTTGCCTAATCTGAAATCAGTGGTGAAATAAATAGTTTGCTATTATTTCTTTCCTCTCTGTAATCAGTAGAGGGCTCTACCAAGCCAGTCAGGTTCTGGTCATGGTGGTTGGATTTGATTGAGGGCATTTGAGTGATTTGAGTAAGTAGTTAAGATGTTTGCAGATGAAGGAGGTTCTTCATAGCTTTTTTTTTGTTTTCCTTTTAATTCTTTTTCCATGTAAATTAGGAAGAAAGGTCATGGATAACATGTACAATGTAGATATTTCAGGTGCTAATTGTACTTAAGTGTTGCACTCCTGTGATTGACAAAGTCTTATCCTGGGGCATCTTGTACTCATTTACTTTGAATATGTTTCAGCAAAATGCCTTGGACTAAAGAGAATTTCCTATTTTAAAAAGCAGTGGACTAAACAGTTTCATTTGAGTATAATAATAATAATAAAAGGTTTTGTGAGAATGAAACAATTGATATTTTGATGCCTCTATTCCAGTTGGATTCCTGAATTCCTTTAAAAAAATT
The DNA here is from genome assembly GCA_013397915.1 of Daphoenositta chrysoptera. Lineage (NCBI taxonomy): Eukaryota > Metazoa > Chordata > Aves > Passeriformes > Daphoenositta > Daphoenositta chrysoptera. The sequence goes on along the minus strand of VZRO01001177.1, from coordinate 404,279 downwards.
TCCTGTGGGTGCTTTTTCCAGTGTGTTCTTTTATTTGCTGTTGTCATTTGTATAAGACAAACAGAGTCAATAATAACTTATATTCTTTTCTATCATGTCTGGTTTTAGGGCAGACATCTGATCTGATTTAAGCAAATAGGAGTTCTACTACTCCAAGAGAATTGCTCGAAACTTTCTGTGGACAAAGGCATGCAATCCAAGAGGAAAAAGAAAATTTTAAAAAAAGAGAAAGAAAAAAAGGCTAAAACGAAGAAACAGTTTGTTTCCATAGTTGCATTTTCCCCTTACGACTCTTTGATGCATCATAAATGTAGCAAGCATGGCTATTAACTTGATTCACTCTCTTTCACAATACATTGTCGCTGCTCTGGAGAGAGATTTCAGACAGTGCTGGACAAGCAGAAAATAGACGTGGTGAAACTGAAGTAAGCAGCTGGAATGAGCAAATGAAGGAAACTTTAGAAACAGTCAATGTAGTGTATGAAAAACATTTTCTAAATGAGGAATAAAGGAAAATAAGTTCTGTAGCTAAAATTGCAGTTTATAGTTTCTAGCATTGTTACACTTGCTATAATGGCACTTTTAGCCCACAGTACTTGTTAGTCTTGTGTAGGAAGGATTTTGGTGCAGGAGAATAGGTCCTACCAGACTTCTTACTGTGGGGCTGTTTTAACTGCACATTAATATAATGGCATGTACAAACACGATAATATATAAGCTGCACACATGTTGCAATACAGTTGTTAAATTTTAAGTGTTTGGCTAGATCTGCCTTTTGAATTTACTTTCTTGCAACTGCAGTGGTTAATAATGTATTATTGAGGTAACTGGAAAAAAACCCAGTAAAATTTCAGGCACTTGACTAGTACATTTGAAAACATTGCTAAATATGTGATGTCAAATGTCATTTTCAAAGAAGATAAAGCAAGCCTGGGATCATCCAGTTCAGCCATGCTAATCATATATGGCCAGGATAAGCATAAAAGGGAAAGATCAGGGAAGATAGGTTCATGTTTTAGTTCCAGGTTTCAGTTGGCCCTTTACTACCTACATTACAGCAATTCAGCAGTCATCTATGATGAATAATAGAAAATAAGCAGCTACAATTTGTGTTTTACTCTCTCAAACTCTCTGAACCTTTTTCTTTTACGCATCTGCTGCCAGTGCTGTTGAGTCAGCAGCTTATTTCTATTCCAGTAATCAAAACTCTGAAAAATTTCTTTCCTGCTTTTGTTTGCCCCACAAAAGGAGCTTCTGTCAACATAATCTCCTTTCATTTTATAGAATCATAGAATCATTAAGGTTGAAAAAGACCTACAAGATCATCAAGTCCAACCTTTTACTAAACACAACGATGTGAACTAAACCATAGAAACAAGTGCCATGACCATTTGTTTCTTTAACACTTCGAGGGATGGTGGCTCCACTAATTCCCTGCACAGCCCATTCCTGTGCTTGACAATGCTTTTTGTGAAGAAATTCTTCCTAATGTCCAACCTGAATCTTTCCGGGCACAGCTTGGGGCCATATCCTTTTGCCCTATCCCTAGTTACCTCTGTTTGTCACCCTTTTTCCTGGTGGAAATCTACCCGTGTGTCTGAAAGGGTTTAATTTCTGTCCAAGGTCACAAGACTTTGGACTTACCAAGCCTTACTGGCAGCTGGAAAAATTACATTTGGCAGCATGACCATTTTCTTTGGAGCTCAATGAATGCCAGCACACTGTTCAAGCTTTGCTCTTAGCTAATATCTTCTCTACTGGAGGCCTAGAAAACCGCAGACAATTAAGATAATGTTTCTCTTGGTTCCATCTCTACAAACAGCCATCATACTACCTCTTTGTCAGCGTTGTAAATTCCCTTTTTCCTAGTAGAAGTAGCAGTTGAGGTGATACACAAATCACAACCAGTATTGCTTAGGACACCTTTTATTCAGTAAGCCAGTGTGGCTGTATACTGTCTACCCAGAAGCAGGGGACTGTGCAGGCACGCCTGGAGGGCTTCTAGAGAGGTGCTGAGGAAGAGCTTCAAGGGGTTGTTTATTTATCAGGTCTGCAAATGATGCCACAGCCTTTGTCTGTGTGTACCAGACACTGCTGTCTTGGATGGCACGAGCTGTGCAAAACCTTGTTGATGTTTGTGTGTGCCCGTGGCCTTGTCCTTCTGACAAGTGGTCAGTGTCGTGAGTGTAGCAGCTCCTGCAGTCTCAGTGGGACAGCTGGACTCCAGACCTTATCAGTCCTTGGTAAACTTTCACATGCTGCTTTCTCAGCAGTGTTAGAGTTCAAACGTGTTTCCTCTCTGAGGACAGTTTTTGCTAACTGGTTTCTCCATTCAGACATTTAAGAGCCTTGATGGCACCAGGAAGTCACATGGTTTGATTTGCTGCTATGTGATTCTTGTCTCATCAGTGATGAGAGTAATCTTTTTCAAGCTCTGTGTTCATATTTCACACTCCCTTTTTTGCATGTCGTCTTGGTAATAATCATTAGTATTAGATTAAATCTGAATAAGGAGCTCCCAGCAAGTGGAACTGATGTGAAACTAAGTGCTGAGTGAGAAGACGACCCATGCAGAGTGAAAGAATGCCAAGGTCTTTATTTGTAAAATGCAGAAACATGTGATAAGGGTAACAGTCTTATTTATGGAATTGAGAATCAGTGTCCTCTCATGAAGCTAATGTGGCTGCTCAGCAAAATTCACCTTTTTTTTTTTTTTTTTTTTGATTGTGTGTTTATGCAATGATGCTACACTGATGGAAAAGCAAGCAGGAGGTTGATTGAATACAACATTAAAAGCCCAGCTTGTTTTGAGAAGGTATGTAAGTGCAGACTTCCTCAAAACATACACTATTTTTCACACCAGTTCAAACCTTGTGTAAGTCTTTTTGTCTTTGTAGTCCTCCCTCTTTAGTTGCTGGACAGATTTCATGATACCTTAATTTAAGCTGAATTAGCTGAATATTTCTCTTTACTGGTAACATTGTTGGAAAGGCTGTTGCATAACTGAACTTGTATTTACACTAGTGAATATGAAAGTAATTTTATCCTTTTACCTTATAGTCTGTGGCCTTTAATACCTGAATGAAGTGCTGATTTATTAAATGAATTCGTCTTTCAATTGTTTTATATTATTTCTAACAAAAGCATAAATAATTGTAGTAATTAAAGGACAATGTTTGACATTTACAACTCCTTGTTGTAATTGAGTTAAACAAAAATAATAATTTCTTGTTGCAAAAATAAACAAAAGAGAAATTACTTGTGTCAATAATAGAGTTTCATTAGAAAGAGTTGTTACCTGACATTTTTGTCTAAACTCCAAAGTTACTTACTATAATAGCTATGCATCTAGATCGTGAAAGAGATGACAAAGGAGCAAGAATCAAGTAAAGGAATATATTTAATTTCACCAAAATTATTTTAGACAAATTGTCGAATGCAGTTTAATTGATTTGAAAAATGCTCTAAGATGTGTCTCTGCAACTCTGCTTAGAAGGCCATGCATAAGCCACATAGTGAGAACTTCACCTATCTAAAGCATTTCCAAATTTTCAGTCAGTGAATAGCAAGGTGTCATACTGATTTGAAGTTATTATAATATGTGTTATGACAGAAGCTTCTTCCTGCATGCATGTTTCTGTAGTGTTTCTCAGGACTTCTATTGAGAGGTCACCTCAGGAATGACAGGAATGACAGTATTGGTGGCTTAGAGACAGATCCCAATATAAAAGGAAAATCTTGATTTCAGTCTGTGGGATTTTAAGCCATTTTTATCTTACACAAGATAGGATTTTCCTTCCTTGTGTTATGCAGTCTTTAATCTTCCCATCGAAAATGAGAACATATGTGGTTATCTTATCACAGAAACCTGAATCTAAGAACTTACTAAATAACACTGTGAGAAATTGAATTATGTGGGTTTAAGACTGACTGAATTATGTTAATATGTGCTGTACACTTGTAGGGCTGGGTTCAATATTTTTCTGCATTTACTTGAGGAGTATTGAGACCTCAGGCATTTCCTGGCTTTTAGATAAACCAGCTTCACAATTTTATGTCTGAAAGGCCTTTAAGCAATTTCTATGCAGTATTGGCATGCCGCTCTCTTATATTACCAATGCTTTTAATTCTTGAAAGACAAGTGCTCCTGAAATCTGTGTCTCCTATATGCAATCGTTTTGTGGGTATTCTCCTTGAAGCTTATGAAATGATGCAGTACAATTTTATGTGAGGTTCTGGTTTTATACACTATTGCTGGTTCCGTATACTGTTTCACAATCCTTTTTTTATAAATACGTCAGTCTAATACATGGAAATTAAAGGACAGCTGAGCTGACTTCAGTACATATCCGAGCACATGGGCAGCAAAGCACTGAGAGGACAGAGGTATCTTTCATCTTACATATGATGTAATATGAGGTTGAGTCTCATTGTCGAATTAACCCCAGGCCACTGTTAGTGGTCCTGGAGAAACAATACAGGAAGGGATAGAGGTTGTTCTTCCTGTACAATGGATTTGGTGACCACGGGTCTGCACAAAGAATTTTGCACAGGATAACTGAAAGTCTCCCTGGCTTGAGAGAGCTTGGCCATCCCTTCTTTTGAACTCCTGATAGATATTTAAAGGTCTTACAGCAGTGGCATTCAAAGAATATTTGCACAAACTGTTATGCGGGAAAATGTTTTACATATTGGTTATATGTGTTATGTGTACTTCAGTGGCTCAATGACAAGTCGTGCAGTAAATAACCTCTTTGTATGTCTATATGTTAAAAGCTTTGCCTTAGCACTGAGCAGGTCATCCTGCTCGGAAGATGGCAGTCAGATGGGGAAAGACCCATTCTTGAGAGGCATTTTTGTCTGTGTGTTTGTTGTTACACCATCCCTGTCATAAAGCTGTTCTGTGCCTCGTTTCGTATTCCTGCATGCCTGAGACTGCAAGGAGTGACACCCGTTCTCCTCATGGCATCATGCTGTGAATTGGGCAGGGAGGTCTGTGCTGAGGGTGCCAGTGGATTCTGGATGTAATGGTGTGTTTATCTGCCAGACATAATTCCTAAGCACGTGCATGTCATGTTTCAAATAACTGGCAGTCCTCTGCACTTGCTTTCAACAAGGGTGGCTGAGCCTAGGCAGACAAAGCTATTGAGACTTCATGTTCTTTCGGGTTAAATCTCACTTTTTCTTCAGGGTTTTCAAGAGACTCTAACCCAAATCCTAAGATCTATAGGATGTGTTTGCTCAGAATCTTTTAAAACCTGTTTCTGTGTTAAAAGCACAGCTGTATAAAACAAGTCTTCAAGTGTTGCAACTCTTTTCCTTCCTTCACACCCGTAACGAAATGCCCTGCCATTTCCTGAGATCTTTCGCAGCAGAGAAACCAATTTATATAATACAAATTGGTTTCATTTTGTGATGTCTTGTTACTATTCAATAACAAGATTAAAATAATTTAGCACCTATTTTTAGCTTGGTTTGCATTCATAGGGCTGTTTTAATCAACCCGACTTTAGAAAGATTCCATTATGTTAAGCTTATCCCTGGCTGCAGGTGAAATAATTCTGGATTAATGTCATCAAGGTGTGCTTTGAAGGTGGGAGAGGAGGCCTTACATTGATAGCAACTGTATTAATAGTTGAATGTGTAATTTTTCTTGCAAAAATGGGAGAAATTTTTCTTTGGTTATGCATTCACATGAGACGGAATCTTTTTTTAGCATGGGTAAGGTGCCCTGAGAAGAGTAAGGATGCTGACAGAAGAATAGGAATCAAACTATCATCTTCACACTAGAGATTCAATTTAATATACTACTATTTCATATGAAATTAGTTGCCTCAATATTAATAAAAGAATATTATTTTAAGGGGGACTTTTTTATGAGAGTGGTTCAGAACTTCTCTAGCAAGTCTGACTTACTTCCTCACTTTTTTCTTCCTTTTATATTGTCTTCTCAGTGATGCTTTAACTGATTTCATACCTTCTTTACCAGAATTCTATATCATTTTACCTCTGTTTTCCTCTATAATTACTCCAGAAGTTACCCTGAAGCCCATGTGGTCCACTTTATGCCTTGCTCACAATTTTTAAAATCACCAGATTTCACCTTTCCATTTTACTTTCCATCAGTAAAATGGAGATGATGTCAGCTAAACAAGACATAACATGCCTTATGTCTTTAACAAAATTAGGACCCATTAGTTACATTACTTACAGTATGAACTTTCTATCAAAAATCTTGAGTTTCTGGCTCACTTAAACCCTTTGCAGATCTTTAAGTAGAAGTGTAGATTTGCATGTCTAAACTTAAGCACATAAAATTCAGTGAATAAATGTACTACAATAGGGCAAACTCAATCCCTTTTAATGAACAGGTGCATATGCTAATCAGTAATATAAAAATGTTGGATTTTTTTTTTTTTTTTAATCATGAAATGAAATTCTTTCATTCATGACTTCCAAAGAGTCTGGTCCACTAGTCACATTTGGGAATGTGTATCTTCTACCAGTCTGTAGCACTTTTGTAACTACAAATTGTTTTCCATAACTTTGTGTACTGACAAAAAATGCAATTAAAATTTATCCTTCTAGGGAGAAAAATTTTCTTAGGGGATTATGCCTCTTATTTCATGGTTATACAAAGTGGTTTAGCCCTGTTTAATGGTTTGTTCTAGTCATTATTAGGACAATACAATTTCAGGTGTGCTAAATACTAAGTATTTCTACATTTTCACATTATAAATGTGTTTCTCCCTTTAGAAAATACAATCTAGGTTCTTTACAAAGCTTAGGTCTTAAGTTATACTTTTCTGTAGTATGCAGAAATCCAGCTATGCATACAGTGATAAAAGTATAGTTACAGCATTATGACACTAATTATTTCATTTCAGTGATCTAATTATTTCATGGTGTAATATTTTATATGTAAGCCTAAAGCAGAATTCTGGTTTTAGACTCCCAAAGTTTAGTAATTGGTCATCATTTGCAATTTGTACTTGTTCTGACAATAGATATGTTACTCAACAAAACAAACTTTTCCATGTTATTTGCCTCATTGTTGGAGGGTAGCTGAGGAATAGTAGCAGAAATATGTTTGCAGAAGGCAAAGAGATTACAAAAAGACAATAACTGGTAATAACAAAATATTTAATAATAGTATTGATGAAAAGTTTCAAATGAGAGTCTATGATGGGCTATAAAGTTCACAGTTGAAATATTACGCATATGTTATGGATTTTTTTCCTTAGTATTTAGGAGCTTGTGTGAATAAGCTACAAGATACTGAATGTATATAGAAAGGGAAGATGTTGTTTGCCTAAGGAAAGAGAATGCTGCCATTAATTTTGTTCAAAAAGTTACCCAAAAATTAAAAAAAAACCAAAAAAACCCCTGACATTGTGCTTGGAAACAGTTTGTGCTTCAGTTTCTGCTGAATTCTATAAAGACATGATAAAATTACTTTCATTGCAGTTTTTTTTTTGTTCCATATCTCTTTTAAGGTAGCATAAACATGGCAAGTCTCTGGCATAGGGAAAGAAACAAACACAAAAATAAGATTTCTAGGATATAAAAGTAAATTATTTTAACAGAAATATCTAATGTTGGTTTGATTAATTGCAACATATCAGAGAAAGTAAAAATCAAAGCTAGGAATAAAAGCATCTGCTTAATCTCTAGACACAAACTTCAGACAACTCCATAATTTTAAACAGCACAACAAATATAATTACCTTATTTTTGGTCTTTGTATTAGGGGAAGGAGCTTCAGTCAGATTTTTTTGTTCTTCTTTTAACTAGGGACCCATCTTATAATGTGTCTTTAAAAACTGTGCAATTAATTACAGAGTAAAAAAATAAAACAAAAATCCCCAAAAGGAGAAACATTTCTAGCAAGCTTAACATGTATTCAGCCTTGATAACAACTGGTTTCTGTGATAATGTAACAGTAGTCGACCTCAAATTAATGTTTCCACATAAAGTACTGCAATCAGAGGACCAAGACCCTTGATTTGAATGTAAATGACAACTAAACACAGTCCTAAAATTCTTGTTGTTCTGAATTAGAATGAAAATAAAATAATTTTTTTTAAAGTCAATGCTTAACTTTCACATTTATCAGATGGATGTCTGTAAAAGTAAAAACCTGATGACTTGATTTTCAGAGGAAAATACATTGGAATTGGAGAATATAAACAGTGCAGACAAACATTTGAATAATTCTGCAGGATTTGATGCAGTAAGTCTACTTGCATGTGCCAGGGAAACATGTTATTCAACAAATGCTCTTTTTACTCAGACTGCTTTTCAGATAACTGCCTGAAATTCATAAAATAAGGAAGAACGTTTGTGAAATATTAAGATATCATCGTGACAGTTGAAATGCAGTGCTACAGGGCTCGCTGCATAAAAATTATATCATTCTTCTGGCTTTGAAATGTTTTATGATACTTCTTGAGGGCCTCGCAACATTAATTTTAAATCAAAAAATTATTCAAAAAATAAGTGGAATAGCGTGTCTTTGCAAATGGCAAAATGAACTGTTAGAAAAGGGATGGAGCCATAAAAAACCCAAATCCAGTCCAATTCCCTGGTGTAGTCAATAATGCTTATCAATATACTACTGTCAGAGTGTAAGGTTCTTCTTCATTTTAAACCAGCATTTCCCTTACAGAAGAAATTATAAATACCGTTGCAGCTCAATATTAATAAGTTTTCCCCATTCTTAATGATCAATGAAAAGTACTTATACAGAAGTCTTTCAAGATCAAATACTGTCATGTTTCCCAGTTCCTTTTTTCTCTGCCATTTCTTTCCCTCAAAAGTATCTCTCCTGAACAAGTTGCTGGGGAAAAGATGTGGCATAGTAACAACGGGTGTCTGAGAGTGCCTTTGAGAACAAAATTGATGGGCTTCTTGTGAATCAGGGGGCGACTGTAAGAAAAACTAGATTTTTTTTCTGAAACACAGCTTGCCATTTCATTATGATTCATAGGTATAAAGGGTAATGTCTTCTTTCAGTTGATGGAGGACTTAAATGATACTTCCTTTATTGTGGACTGGTCTTAATGTGACCGTCATGTTCTTGAGAGAGATAGCAGCAGCATTGCTTCTCGTTTGGCAGCACCGTGTCAGGGATGGATCGTAGCATTCCTTATCCTTCCTTTGCGCTGGTAAGTACAGTGATCATTCATTTCTGATCCTCAGTTAACTCAGGGCTGTAAAGCTGGGCAGAGAAAAAGCAAGCTGTCATCATTAGGGAAACAGCAGGTTCACGAGTAAAAACAATTCTTTCTGATTTGGAAGCGAGGTAGAATCGTTGTCCTTTAGGTGAGGTTAAAGAGATTGCTTGCCCCTTGGGTGAAGGTTGCACACTCAATTTCAGACACACAAAGATTGATCCTAACTCCCCAGAAATCAGTGATTTTTAAATTTTTTCCTGCCCAAATGGACATTTTCTTGTGTCATAACTTTACATCTTGATCAATTTGATCAATTTTTTAAGCACTTCCAGTAACTCTATAATCCTTCCTTCCTCATTTGCCATAATACATCAGGCAGATTTGAGGCAGGGGATACATCTTGCTTTCAATCATAAAAGAACTTATTTTGCTTTATAGAAGCCTTATTCTGATATCTGTGTGCACAACTGCTTACTCCCGGAGTAGCTGGTAGCTGTGCAACCACTTTTGTGGGATTCTGCATAAAGACACAGCATGGCCCTAAATCCCACTCTGCTGGTGCTGTTTGTTGAGGCAGCGGCTGTCGTCGTAACTGTGTTGCTTATTGCACTAAAACACGCAGCAAATGGCATTGGGGCACATGTAAACAGTTCACACAGAAGGGGTACAGTACTTCCAGTTTGGATGCTGTGTCATTGTAAATAGCATTTTTTTTCTACTGAAATTTTGCATGAGATTTGGGTATGTAACTGTGAGGGACACTTAATGAGGATTTAGAGTCTCTACTTTTCAAGAACATTTTTATAAAATTAGTGCCCGTTTTATTACTTGTTTCTCATGCCAAAGATATTTTTTAAAGTGTTTGTTCAGTGTATTAGCTTAAATGATGGAAAGCCTTTCCTCCTCACAGCCTTGTTCAGTCTTGTTTTTTTATTAAAACATTCCATGAATTGTCATGCCTATGTTTCAATATATTTGAGGAACATTTTATGCTAGGTATTAACTGATTAATCCTCGAAGATTATGAAGTCCTCAAATCTGTGTATAATTCAACAAATCCAGATTAAAAAGCTTTTAGGCATTGAAAATCATGGATCTCTTGGGGACCTGAACAATTATTTCATTTTTTTGCCAAGGAAACCAACCCATTAAAAATCATCATGTGCTTTAGGTTCTCTGAAGCCAGAGGGCTGAGTGACACTATTGCCTGTTTTTAATTTGCTTGATCATTTATTTCTTTCCAGCTGGCTCCTTAGAAGCTGATTTTGAAGAGCTCTTCCCACACCAAACATACTCATTCATACGAGAAGTATACAGCCAGTTTGCACAGATACCTAAACTTCATAAACAACAGAATAATTTATCTTTCATTTGATTACAACCCTTCCCTTCTCATATTTTTATAAAAACATCTGTTATAATTAATAATGTAAGTTAACAAACTTAGACAATTGGAGCTTAGCAGCTGAATAATTATTTACAAAAATTATATTTGGACTAAATCAGAGATAACCATTTTCTGTTTTGAGATATGAATTCTGAATTATGGTAATTCTGATTAGGAAGGCCTCCAAAAGGTGGGAAGTTTCTAAAATTCTACTGATACTAATTTATCTAATTTGGTATACGAGTTTTGTGCAAGTTAGAGTCTTGTTACCCAAATAGTGACTGGTCCTTTTTTTTTTTTTTTTTTAATCATTCCATTTGTACAGTTCTGTCAGAGTTCAAAAATTGGTTATTTCTCTCAATTAATGCCTCTTTGTTTTAGAGGAGGCTTTTGGGTTTGGTGTTTTGTTTTGTTTTTCTCTTTTTGAAAGGAGTATCTTCAAAATGACATACAGTAAGAATTGTTTTTAATAGCAGTGGGCCTGGACCATGATTTAGTAATGACTTGGAATGACAAGCTGCTGTCTTTTGCAAGCCACATTCAAGCCTTCCAAAGGAAGGAAGAGGACAGTTTCATTAACCATTTCATTGATCATTAATCAATGTTTTATCCTAGGTGGTATATCATATGTATATATGATTGCTGAAAATACTTGTAATTACACTACCATACTAAAGTGGGTTTTTTTCTTTTAAGGCAGACACATTTTTGTTGGCTGTTTGTTGCCGTAACAGAGTTTCTTGCAAAATGCGAAATGTTTAAGTTCTATTTATTGTCCCTGGAGATGTAGAATGATATATGGTTCCCCAGGTTTGGGCTGAACAGATCTGAATATTCAATCCTCTGTTCTTCTCACTGAGCTCCTTGCATTTAGCTGAGGTAGGTCACCTCATCACCTGTCAGGAACTCGAGTAAATGTGGAAATCTACAATCCAGAACTACAGACAGATATCTCTAAACTATGACATCCCAGATCCCATAGAGGGGTGGGTCACAGTTCTGAGATGCTCCTCTGCGTGTATTGCATAGGAAATCCCAGGCAGAAGTCAAGGATGCAGAAGATAATGCTGGGTGATCATGAAATCCTAGATGAAATATTGTTAATAAGACTGTGAGACAAAAAGTAAACATAATAGGGGAAGAAAAAGTGTTATTCAAAGCTTTTGCTTTTTAGAACTTCATGCTGCTCTAACTCACATAAGAATGTGATACTTGGCTGAGTGCTTCCTTCTCTTCTGCATGTTTCTTGTTACAGTAATAATTAAAGATTGTTCATTCCCCACATTATCAGGAATTCTAATGGTTGTACCAAGGAGAAAATTTGCCAGGAACAATACCCTTTGAATCACTTAAAGATAATTAGCTTTTTTTTTTTTTCCCATTCTCTTCTTGAGACTTTTTTTTCACATTGTAGGCATTTAGAGGAATAAAGGATTTTCGGCATTAAAGGACAAAAGGGCTTTTTAGGATAAATTCAATAGTGGGCTAAGATGGTATTTCTTGTGAAATTTTGTACTTAAATCAGTATTGAAGTGTAAAGTACAGTATATGTCCTTCTGTCTGCAGGATTTCAAACTAAAAATAAATGTTATCATAACAATAGTAATAATAATACAAAGTTTGTCATTTTTCCACTCAGGTATGATGCCTGACCCCAGCATATCACTGTTTACTTCTCAATCACCAAAGTGTTTCAGTAGCAGAAAGCAACAGAAATAGCAGAAATATTAATTACTCACTTAGAAGATGGAAAACATATTGGAATTTTTTTTTTTCAAACCATTGTGAACATTTTCTTGGACCACATATACTGACTATATTTTCTATATTATCATTTCATAAAGTCTTTCATCTTGTCCCAGTTGATTTGTTCGTACATTTCTCCAAGACTCGAGATGATTTATTAAATAAAATAGAAATATGCTTTTAAAAAAGCTAAAATTCTCCTGAGATTTTAGGTTTATACTAGCTTTATTTTTTGTGTGGTAACTGTATAAAAAATTTAGAGACTGACTCAGTCCAGGGTTGCTGCTTTGCTTACACAACATATTCTCTGCTGGAACACTCATGAGGATGACAGTACAGGCATGTGAGCGGGTTTAAGTCAGTAGGTTAAGTACTAACAGAGGGATGCTCTCATTACAAGTATTAACTGGTTCCAGGAAGGAGTGAAGTAATTTATATCATAGAAACAAGGCAGCAAATAAAAATACTCATTTTTCTTAAACAATTAAATTGAATTCAATTAAACTGAATTCATAATGAAGATCATTGCTGATGGCTGAGTGAAAGGCCATTCCAATTCAGAGTACAAAGTCAGGATGAGAAGAAACTTGATTTGGGAAGATTTAGTGTCTCTTCTTCCTCTGGTATTTCTCTTGGAAAGGAGCTATGAAAGCTTCTTAGCGTGTATTAGATACCAGCCAAACTACAGGTACAATCAAGATGGTGTCAATTTTCTGATGTCTGTAGTGTCTTCTTTTTCTCCTTTTAGTTCCTAATCTCCATGATTTCCATGCTCTCAAGACAACAGCATAATATGAAAAGGTTAGAAATTTAAGCTAAACATCTTACAAGCCATTACTGGAAGTTTATTCATCATTCTTTATCTATTCCAAAATGTGATCTGACCCATGGGCTGCCTGGAGAACTCTCTGAGCCCAGCAGAACATGCAGCTGCTTTGCCTTCAGAGGTATTCTAAATCCTTGGTTTTGAAAGGAACCTTTGTGGAGAGTACTTACCACATCACACTATTTCTTCTGAGTTTGTCTTCTGCCGGCTTCAAAAGGAGATGGTTGTACTTTTTGCAAATTTCTAGCACCATCTCCACTTACTCTACAAATGCACTGGATTAGTGAATGAAGGGAGGAAAAAACCCAACAATTGGCTCAGTGATTCTTGACCACGTGTCAGACTTAGTCCTGGGGATGAAGTTCGTTGCTGTAGGGTTTTGAGGTGCAGCATGCCTCAGAAAACTGCAGCTTCCCTCGCTGTGTATCTGAATAGTCTGCTTGGGAATTTTCTTTGTCTGGGGCCATTCCCATCCCCAGGTACTTTCATGTATATTCCTTCTTTGGTGGCTTAGCTGGTTTTGCATTGCTATTTATGGTTTGCCTTGGTTTATGGGTTACTAGAAATCTATAGGAATTTTGAACAATACTGATTTGGCTTTCTGTGACTAGTTATTAATAACAAGTCTACTGATTTCAAATATTCAAATGTAGAAATAGTCACTAAAATTTGCCCATATAAGGTAAAGTTTTCTAGATTATTAATTATATTTCTTTAAGGAAAGTGGGATGCCTTTGTTATGTACTTTAAATACATCTAGCCTTTTCTTTAAGGGCCTACATTCTCACAAGGGAACCACTCAGTGCTGTGATTGGATTAATGCAAATTGGATGGGAAGATTGGGCTGGGGTAGGAGCAATTGAATTTAGAAAGTTTATGAGAGCTGCTAGTTCAGGGTGAATAATAAAATAAAGACAGCAGTTTTGCAATTTCGAAAAGCTCTGTGCTATGTAATAGACTATAATTTAATTCTGAGAGACTTTTTTATTAGATTTTTTCCCAAGTAAAATCACAATTCCTATTGTTCCTTATCATATGTCTCATTACTGCTGCAAGTATTATCCTCTTTATATGATTAGCGTGATTCATACTTAGCTCTCTTTGTTGTTTTGTACACAATTGCAGGTAAATAATGGAAGCAATTTGATGCTTCTGAATAGACCAATAGGTACTTTGGAGTTTTTCTAAACAGGGATGTATATTTTAGCAAAGGAGCTATGATAAGCCTTAGATTGAGATCATCAACAGATGCATAACTGATAAAATGTCTCAGCATTGGTCAGAGTAATAAACCTGTGCCAGGCAGTGGTTCCAATTTTCACAATAAACATGTATGAAGTTTGTCATCATTTACACTCATTATCCTTTGTAGATACTTCCAGAAAATATTTTATTATCATTTGTATATTTGAACATAAAACTGTCATAAGAATGAACTTAGCAAACAAAATAATTACTCTTTGAGGGAAGTTGTCTCTGTGAGAGAGGAAACACTTTTCATGCTCTGCTGAGTACTTCCAAATCCCAACGAAGCCAAAGAGAATTGGAACAGTGAGGTTTCAGTCCACTACATTGTGGAATTGAAAGGGCTTCAATGGTTGGGAAGAAAAAAGCACTCTGTTCCAGTTCCTGAAGAAGCAATGGTTTGAGAAATCTAAAATAGGGGAGTGATGACTTAAAGAAATGTGTTATTGGTGAAAGTGTATGATGAATTGAGACTTCGTTCTTACTGTTGCTTAGGGTTGTGTGTAGCTATAAGTTCAACAGGGTGGCAGTGTCTGAAGTTATCTTAGATTGACTGGTTATTTTTACTTTGAAAATTTTTACTTTGAAAATTTTAATTAATGCTTACCTGGGGTAAGAGATCCTGCATTTTGGCTTCTGGATTTTACTTGTGGATCAGAGCACAAATTTAAATTCTGCTCCAAAAGTGTAGTTAAACTTTCACAATATGGATCAAAGGATATTGGGTATTACATTTTGCCTGCCTTAGGGCATCTCGAGAAATTTGGTTCAGTTACTGCATACCCACATTAATTATTGTGTGGTAGTGGAAGAACATATTTTATTTATTAGCTTTTCTACCTCTTGAATTTTCAATTTTAAACCAATGATTAAAACTTTACTAAAGCTGCTGACTCATATTTTTACATTTCACTCCCTATTCGCCTTCCCCTTTTCGCCTTTGGATTCAGATAGTAATTAACATAATAGATGCCATTCAAACTAAGTGCAGAGGAAAATCAGTTGAAAGTATTACACTAGGAAATGTTCTAGACTCAGTAATAAACAGTATAATTAAAATATTGACAAATAACTGAGAAACTGAATTGTAAAATAAAGGGCAAATCCTACCTCTATTTTTCTGTGAAAATACTAATTTTAATTTTTGGAGTATGCTTGTCTTTGGTGATCTCTCTGTTTGCCTCTAAGAAGAAAAGTAAGACTTGTAAGTCAGTAAAGCTGAAACTCCATTGATACAGTGGTAACAGTAATATATTGGAAGTTGTGTATACCAGTGCTAATTACAAATGATCCAGAAGCATTTCCTAAAGGAGGATTTCAAGCTTGCAAAGAATACTGTACAAAATGGGCAGAACTCTTTGGGGAATAACTATACACAGTTATGCAGATACTTTCAAGCGATTCATTGATCTAAATATATTGAGAAACCAAGTTTGTTTGGTAGAAGTCAGTGTCACCTTCTCCTTCTTCATGAAGTGGTCCAAATGACTGAATCCACCAGACAGGTTTCCACTGTTAGATCTATTCACTAGGTCCTGAAATAAGCCCACCGATTCAGTATCAGTAGTATGTGGAAGTGCAGAGCTCTGTTAAAGAACTAATGCTCCTTCACTTTGGATTGTTAATTTTTCTTCTACTGTTACAAGTCATGTAGTCAACAAACAACATGTAAAAATACACTAGCATGTATACACATTCTTGTTCTGAAAAATTTAGATGCTATTTGTGTATTTAAAGTCTGAACTACTATCCAAGGTAGAGGTAGAACAAGGAATTATGGTTTTTTATGCTTTATGAAGCATAAGACTGGGACACTGTTGTTCTTTATGACATTTTTTCTCCATATCTGCAAATGTACATTTTAAAATTCAAAACACAAACTATGATGAAATTTAAGAAGTGGAAATAAAAGGAGACAGTAACAAAGGGAAGATGATAGTTACAGTGAGAGAAGTAATGGTTTAAGAACCTAGATTCTTAGATTCAAGGTGCTATTCTTTGGGATGCAAATAATAATGCATGAAAAATACATTACTCTCTCACAATATTTTTAATTTATTGTATTATGTTAATTTGACTTCATTTCTTATGAAGAGCCTTCCAGGGATATTTTTCAGAATATATTATCATAATTTTTAGGTTTTGGTATTGCTTAATATTAAAATAAATGTTAAAATAAATATTAATTATTGTTATTAACATGGGAAATAAATGTAAATAGTAATAATAGGCTCTAATAATGGAAATAATACGTGTCAGAAACTTAGGGATCATCCTTTAACCTTTGTGTAACATCGGTTAAATGAATGTGAAAACCATAGATTGGTAAGAATGGAGTGGCATTTCACCAAGTGGAAGTAATCTTTAAGAGCTTGTCCAAAAATAGTTACAGATGTATTAAGTGGCATTTAATTATTTTAGCAGGTTTTATTGATGTTTCTGTTAGGTTTTATTAGCATTTCCACTTCTGGACTGTGGCTTTTATTCAAACCCAAGATGTCATAATTTCATGATGTCTATGATACTGCCACATGTTTCTTTGGAAATTATTAGAAAGTCATAAATAAAAGGCCTACTTCTGTGTGAGGCTTTGCTCTCTTTGCTTCTACTTATTTATAAATTTATTTAACTATACAGCTACTGCAAATATTCTGTATTATTCAGGATACAATTATTGAAGTATGAGAGCCAAAAGTGCAAGTAATCTCCAGGTGTTTTACAAAAAGACTGGAATAATCAATAGGAATTTGGTATACCTTTTGTACATGAATCCTGATGTTAGAAAAAGTTGGTTTAATAGATTCATCCCAAATGTCTTTTGATTTGTAGCAGTTATATTACTTTTACTTGTAAGTTCTTTCCATCTGAGTGTTTCTAAGCTTTCTTTCCCCAAAACATTAATTAAATTAATGTTCTGACGTACAGTAGGTTAATGCAATTTTCGTTTTACAGATGAAGAAACTGTATCTAAAAAGGTCACATCTCATGTCGGTGACAGATGAAGGTACACGGTACTCTTCCGCCACTGAGAAAAAATAAATCTTCTTCAGTCTGTGTGTTTGCAACTGTTACCACAACCAAACATAAATGCCCAGAAATTGAACTTTTCACTTTAGGACCACATATTTCCATCAGATGAAGGAGAGGAGGAGGGAATGAAAGCTTTAGGAGGTAGCCAAACTAGAGGAATAGCATCATTCAGGTGGACCAGTCACTAGACCTTGGACAAAAATGTTTACATGTAGTATATGTTTATGTGAATAGATATGAGTGTATGTGTTTATGAATTTACATATACACTTAATGTATTTTTAAGCAAATTTTCAAAGAGCTGTGGAAAATATTTCAGGAGATTTGCAGTCTGATTTTATCTTGAGGGATGTATCAGAAAGGATTTTGCTTTCCAGAGATGTCTATTTCGCCTGAGTTTGAAAGGAAAGTGCTGCTCAGTACTCCAAACCAAAAACAAGTAGGAAAAAAAAAATCAGTAGTGGAAGGAGCAGCTGGCATTTTCTGCAGAATTGAAATTCTAGAAGTTTATTTATAGAAAAAATGTTTCATTTCAAACTTCTAAGTAGGCTTTTGAGACCCTCTCTCTACTCGAAAATCCTACACATTCTTAAATCCAAGCTCCTGTGAATTTTATCTAAAGAGCATCTTAGTCAGATTGAAGACCCTGGTATCTAGGTTTCCCAGGATTTCTAGGTTGTTCCTGAGGTTTTGAGACATCTGAATGTATTTCTAGGTTGAATTTGAAAGCTGTGAGGTCTGTATATCTCCTTACCAGGCCAGTTCTAGACTGAAAGGACTGAAAAACCTGTTAACTTCGGCTTCAGAATGGTTTTACATGCAGGAAAGATGTTTCTAGGTGACTTGGAAGTTTTCTAAAGGAAAAACTATGATTTTTAATGAAAACTGAAGTTTTCCCTTGAAAGTCATGACACTTGTAGAATACACATTTTCTACCCAAGTCATTGATGAAAGGGTAGATTTCAGATGAGAACCTCAGCCAGTTTCCAGTAGGGTTATTAATAATTACTGAAGACACTAGAGATGTAAGCAAAGAAAACTAGCTTTTGTAATTGAATGTAGTAGGGTATTTTCATATAGGGAGTGATTTGATTACCTAGAAATGCAGTTAGATGCATATTTATCCAAATTTAATTTTTAGCAAGACCCTGACATAACTACCATTGCTCGTAATTTTTCTCTCTATCCTGACTGCACCGTAGTATAACATCTGAATAACTTCACCCTCATGAACACGTGCTGGTGTGTTGAAACACTCTGCTTTGGTTGCGCTTAACATTTCCGTGTTCACCTGCATAGGTGATCATCTGTTCTGATCCTATTTTCATTTATGTTGTCAGGGAAGCCAGTTGTTGGGGGGCAGCTGGTGAGCAATACAATCACAGCTCGTTACAAATCTCTCCTTGCCTGTACCTGCTCCTAGACTCCCTAGCTATGCAGTAAATGATCCCTAGAACCTCCATCTCCCCGCCTGCAGCCCTTGGACCTGTGAGCCCCTGATATTCATGGTCCCACCTGAGTTGCTGGCGCTCAGACCTCATCCTGTGCTCACAGGCTAGTCCAGCTGGAAGTTCCCTGGCTGCCATAGATGCAGCTCAGAGCTGAGTGTTCCCACACAGAAGATAGGCTTTAGTCAGGGGATAGGGTGGGCCATGGCGTAGCACAAGGCTCAGGCAGGCAGGCATGCTGAGTAACCTTTTTACATGCAACCAACCTCTGTCCTTTTTTATTTTCCTACTTTTATCCCTCCCAGATCCATCTTGCCCCCTCTTTTTATGTATCTTTGGTCCTTTCCCTAAACATCTTTTTTTTAAGTGTTACAGAGTACCAAATATTTTCTCTGCTTTATTTCCAAATTCTCTCACAATAAGTCCTATACCCTGATGACCCTATTTAATGAGCATGGCTACTTGGAGAGAGTTCCCTTTGTTTACCTGCTTCACTGGGTGTCTTCAGCAGGGACAACCATCTCTTTATTTTCCTTCAATGGCCTTTGGAGTGGCCAGTGGTGTGCTCCGTTTTCCTTTCTTAGGTTACTGGGGGTCCTACACCTATCACCGCTCCTCTGTATTTATGATTGTCAGCTGTTTTTCAGAAAACCTAGCATTTGCCATCAGAAAACATCACTGTTAATTATGTTAGTCTGCAGGCCACCTAAAAAGTTACCTCAGGTACCTGAAGCAGAGGTTGTGCAAGACTAAGGGTCCTTATCCAAAACTGTAATTTGCACTACCCCGTTTCACAGCTGCTTTGTGTGAATTCTCATGCTCTCTTATGTCCAGTAGAACTTTAGTCCTAAGGTTTCAGAAATTAAAATTGCTTCCATTTTTACCTTGGAAAAGCTAGATTTATGAGACATACTAAGGTCACTTTTATTAGATTGAAGCAGAAGTTGCCAATTTCTTTTTTTTTGGCGTAGCCACTGCACTATATATATCCTGCCCTAAAGCAGTACTTCAGGAAATTAGTGCACTTCAGATCTAGGTGCAAACTGACCTCCCCTGAAAGTTGCCTAACACACAGAGGGAGGGGATTTAAAGAAAAGTTCAGCTCTTTTGTCTTTCTGCAAGATATGATCTGCAAGATATTTCTGCAAATATGATCAGGTAGCTTCTTGTATAGTAATAACAACCCGTTTTAGGTTTCTTCCATACAGAATACATATTTGTAAGATTGTAACCTTCCCCCTAATTTTCAAGATAAATAGGTCTTTTAGTTCAGACAGTTATTTTTTGTGGGATCAAATGTCTAAAAAATAGAAAATGACTGATAATCAGAACATCCAAGGAGTTTATTTCTTTATGGAAATAAGGGTAAAAAGGCATATCCAAGTTACGGTTTTAAATAAACTTAGTGAATGACAATTATTACTGTCATCTGGGAAAGTATATGGGTAATCACAGGAAAATGAAGATTTTCAACAACTACAGCTTTAAAGGCATTAATATGTATATTTAATATATGTTTGTCCTTTTATAGCTGGAGTTTCATTTGGAGAGTGGTGAACAGTTGCTTTTCACCAGAAATTAGTTTATTCACAAAAGAAATGGTATTGTTTGCTGAATTTGCTTGATGAAACTTTATTAGAATAAAAGCAGTCATCTGTAATACTTTATTGGTTAAGCTGAACTACATTTCAAGACAAGTAGTTGAAGCTCCTTTTGGAAAACTAAATTGAAATCTACAGTGCCTCCCCCGCCTTCCCTTCAAAGTGGCTTTTGTATTTTCTTAATTTAAAAAAACATACAGAAAAGTAGCAGTAGAGAGATTTTTACTGTTAGATGAACAGTTGTTAATGAGAGAGATATAAGGGGATGTGCCTCAGACATAGGCCAATTATTGAGAGCTTTGTTTCAGTTTAAATATTGATGTTTACTGATTTTCTAGAGTTGGAACCGTATCATGCCTGATTGATTTTTGTGATGTTTCTTCCCTTTGGAGGTTATGAATGCATTTTTCATTTTCTTTTGAATTTTTCTTAGCCAATTTCTACTGATGTTCTTATTAATGTGTTTCATTTTATGTTGTTTTCTTGTATTGTACTTTTCTTCAGAAGCATTTTGTTCATCAGAGTAAAATGTAACCTGGTGTACTAGGTTCAGTCTTGCAGAGCTGTAATGTCTTGCCTGTTTCCAAATGATGCAGGCATTCCAAATATATGGTAATGAAACCTCTGTGTCTTATGATACTGACATTTTGTCTGTGTTCTCTGAATTCACATACAAGAATAATTGCAGTGTCAGATGAGATGGTAGGGTAGAAAAAAACCCCACACAACAAACAAACACAAAAGAGCAGCTGATAATCATCTGGTTACTATAAACTTCAATTTTGTGACACTTATTGAACAACTAATGCCATTCAGTGATGGGGTGTCTAAACATGTGGTGTTTATCTTGTCCATATAATGTGTTATTGAGAGAAAGAAGGGCTGAAATGCTTTAATGATATCATCGAAGGAAGGAGAGGTGACAGAGTTCTTGAGAAATGATTTTGCAGTCAAGTTACTAATAACCTTGGATATGAAAAGCACAGTGCTGTTGTTTGCATGGAAATTTGTACTGTACAATTTTTATGTGCTTTTCAGCTCTGCTTCACAAACAGAATATGGTAGGAGCTACGTAATATAGCAGAGCATGTCACTGTGGACTCTGTGGAGTAGCATAAGGTTCTCTTAAAAGAGTTCTGATATTTTACATTAAATATATAAATACTATTTGAATTGAAAGCTACATTTATGTAGCCTTGTGTAATGAGTTTACCCTAATCAGGAGCCAAGTACCCACACAGCCACTCACTCTCCCCACCCAACAGGTTGGGGGAAAGAATAAGAAAAATTAAACTGAAAAATACATTGCTTGGATAAAGACAAATTAATAGGTGAAGGAAAGAAGGAGGAAACCGATTCAAAGAAAATGATCTCCTACACGTGGACTGTTTTCCAGCTGTTCACCAAGCATCAGCTGCATTTGGAGGCAATCCTTCAGCTCCCTTCTTCTTCCTCTTTGCCAGTTCTTGTTGCTGAGCACTGTATTACATGGTATGGCTAATTTGGGTCAGCTGTTCCAGGCTGTTTTCTGTCCCAGCTTCTTGCCATCCCATGCTGGGGAAAGGGTCAAAATAGTAAGAAGAGAAAACCTTGATTCTGTGCAAGCACTGTTCCAGCAATGGCCAAAACATTGCTGTGTTATTAATATGTTTGGCTGCAAATCCAGAACACAACACCATTCAGGCTGGAGTGAAGAAAATTAACTTCATCCCAGACGGACAAAGTAGACCTGGTTAGCAGAACTAATAAATGGAATATCATGTACCATTTTTAGATTCATATCTGAAATGAAGAGAATTCATAAAGTAGGTAATAAGTAACACGATTGGATGGTGTGAACAGAGATGTACATTATGTAGAAGTGATGGTGGTTAGAGGCAGATGAAAAAGTTGCAACCCTGCTTTATTTCTTAGGATATCTTTGCTCATTCTGCACTGTTTTCCATTATTTCTGTTTGAAGTATTTGCTATCGTTTGTTCATGGCAGCTTACAATGAATGGTTTCATTTGTTTCTCAGTACAGTCAGGCATTAGATCTTGCTGACCTTCAGCAATGCCGTGTTAGTCAGCAGAGTCATGCTTTTAAGTCTGGATTGAGTAAGGCCAAAAGTAACTGGCTTTATATGATTTTTTTCTTTTCTAATTCATGCTTAATCTCTTTGGAAATGTATAATACACTGTATTAGAACTGTTCATTCTTTAGCTTACAAAGGCAGATAAAAATGCAAAGATAAAGGAAAGGAAAAACGAAAGTACATAGAGAATATGAGATAATTGTGTTGTGCAACAGAGAGGGAAGAAATTAATTTTATTGTAAAGATTTGAGCTCTATTTTATTTTATTCCAGTCTGCATTGTGGTAATAATTTTGCTTTTTTTGCCCAGCGCATTGCTGGAGCAGTATTTAGGCAATAACTATTTTGTACATAAGCATACTTGAGATTTGAAAAAGTCCATTGTATTCTTGATATAACGAGTTTTATAAGTCATTACAAATGGGGTTCTTTTACAAATCACCTCCCAAAAACTTCAAGAATACAGAAAAATGGGATCTAACACCTAAATTCCAAAATTTACCACAATAAAAAAGACAACTGCCAATAAATATTCATGTCTTAAGAACATGAAGTAACTGAGGACATATATTGTGTATTTGGAAGGAGATTAAGGTAAACTAAATCCTGAGGAACTGGCAAGGCATACTGCAGGTCTGTGTGGATCTTCCTGTATGTTTGCAAAAATTAGCTTCGCCAAAGTATTTGCTTAGTGGTATCTTCAATTACAGATACTTTATTAATCCTTAAAATGTAGCCTGAAAAATTCCAGTCCTCCTTTTGGATTTTTCTTTTACCTTCCTGTTGGATATTTTCTCTAAATGCAGCCCTTTTTTTTTTTTTTTCTACCAAAAGTCTTACATAAATACACATTTTAAAGAAGATATTCAAATGTCCATCTGTTCTTTGAAACTAATTCTATAAAAAGCTGACAGTAGACACGTTTTTAAACAAATTTCAGATTCAGTTCAGAATTTATATTTAAAACTGACTTAATGGGAAGGTTAGAAAAGTCCACTTGAGACTTCATAATATTATCTATACTATTCTTGAAAAAGCTTTTCTTCAGATAATAGCCTACATTTATCTGTTATTTAATAAGGGAAATGTAGTATTTTCTAATATCTTTGCTTCAAGTGGGGATTCAGCTCTGTTAAAAATAACTGGTTCTACCGGTGGACAAAAGACCAAAGAGTTATCAACTTGTAATGTAAAACCTGAGTAAAAATATATTGACTCCTTTGTGAGCCATGTAGTGGACTTAAACCCAATTTCTGACTCGTATGTGTAGTTAATTATTTATAATAACGTATAAAGAGAGAGTCTGAATCAGAATGTAAATTCTAACTTTACAGTGAGGCTTAGCTTTATTTCAGTTATTAGTTTTTTGTCCGGTTATACATATGCATATATATGAAATGATACTGTTGCTGTATTAGAAATGTACACTGTGTTGCACTTGATGCATTCTTAGCACGTAATAACACATACTATCAAGTTCACTACTAGAAAAACTGAAAAAATCTAATTGTTTGAGTAGCACAGTAAAAAAAGTATGGTTTTCTAAGTAACCAGTCTTGTCCAAAACTACTGTCTATTCTTAAAAATGTCCTGGACATATGGACTAAATAGTTGATAGCAATGAAAGAATATTTGTGTATGAATGTGTAGGAGTTTAGGAGAAGGAAGGAGAAGTAGGTGTTAAACATGACAGTAAGGTGGGAACAAGTGACAATGGGAGAATGAGAAATTTAATGCAGAAACATATCTTGTGCAAGTAATCCCTGACACTTACATAATTTTGTGTATGACTGTATCTACAAGCTATATCTGATTCAATACCTCTGTGCTCTTACTCTGCTGTAACTGTGAGGCAGCTTATTCCTCTTTATTTTAAGGCAATTTTTATACATAATCATATTCTTTCAAAGAAAATATTCTTGAGTACTGTCTTATGTATCTTACCAGGGTGCTGGTAGCCATTGGAATAAGTTGCTTTTCATACAAGACACATAAGACTCTTCAGTTGTAGTTTGGAAATCCTTGAGTATTTATAATGAAAATTTGATGTTATAAAGTGTATCTTTACTTGACAGAATTCATAGATATTGAAAAGGTGACAGATTCTGTATTTTTAAGGAAAAAATTACATATATCATGTACCTGACACTTTATCTTTTCAGGTTACATTCCAATCAAGTGTTCATACAGTAATTGGCAAGAATAGTTTTTTATATATTGAAATAAAATCAATTTATTTGTAATGTATATGGAATGAGGAATATAAGAAAGAAATTATATACTATGTTTAGGTTTGGGGAAAAGTTTTCTAACCTTTAACAGCTAATTAATTTAGTTGCTGAGTGATTAAAAGAGCAGTGGATTACATTAAGAAGTTAACAACTCTCAGTAATGACCTGTTCCCCATTGGTATGCCTCTAACTTTATTACCTCTTGTGATAATTGAATAAAAACAGACCTGTGTAAGCTCCCAGGAAACACAACAAATGCTAAATTATGATCTATTGTATTTGTGTCATGCTGATTTTTGTTGCATATTTTATGGTTTTGTTTTCCCTCTGATTGATCACAACGGGTTTTCTTCATTACAAGTGTGTGTTCTAGCATGTGATATGGGTTTGCTGTGGAAGAACTAAAGATGAAAGGTTAGAAAGACTGTGCCAGAAGCTCATTGTCATGAAACAAACTTGATAAGAGATTAAGTTTATTTTTATCAATAATGTAAGATTTTAAAACATAAATGTTTTGTGTTATTGATAGTTTACATTGTTTAGATCAATGGTTTGCTCCCCATTGTATTAACAAAAAAGAGCAACTGAAATGATCAAGCTCAAACTTCTGTATACATAAGAGAGGATATTTTCAGTGTTTCCTACGAAATACAGGTTGTCTTAATCTAAAAACATATCTCTTCTTTAAAACTCTCATTTCTTCAGGCCAGTCGTTAAAATGTGACATTTTCAGTTGCACTGGCACATTCCTTGCTTTGATAACCATGTTCAAGTATGGCACAGTGAGGGGCTCCACCATCTGGCTCACGAAGAGTGAACTCATAAAGTGAACTGATAAACCTGAAAGAGCTGGGAGAACCTCTCACCAAGAGCACCAAAGCATCCTGTGTAGGTTCTTAGGACCTTTTATTAAGGGCATGGGCATCCTCCCATAATTCATTCCATTATCTGACAACCACGCCAAAAAGAAATATATATACTTTTTAACGTATTTTAACTTTTTTAAAGTTGTTTTTAGGTTCCAGAAGAAGCATGAGTAAAGAATTACTGACAATGTTTTGAAGAGAAAATGGTGGCAAATTCATTCCTTTTTGTATCCCAGAGTTAATTCCAGACTTGTATCATACTTGTTCTGATGAACCCCTTCTTTCAACAATTTATATACCTACATAGAGTATCCATTATGTGCAAGAAATAAAACTTTTGACCTTGGTCCTTTGTCCCACTGCTTTATATATTCCTTTGGTGTCCAAGACCTAAGCATTTGTAATCTCGTAGATAAGAAAAAAGACTTTGTGTTCTGTAAGCGGCCAGTGTGGGGATATGGTATATTTTCAGTTTCTTGTATTTCTGAGTATGCTTCTTGCTGTCTTGGGAAAGTGTTACATGTTCCTGAGCGTTGGTGGCTTCATGCCCAGGTGTGTTGCATTTCTGGAGCTAGGAGGCAGGAAAGTGTATATTATATGTGCTCTGTCTATAATCTGCTAGGATGAAAGTCACTGCCTCAGCCAGCTGTAGTTAACAGAACACCTTCTTTACAGTATAAACTATCATAGTTCAATATCCTAAATTCAGGAGCAGTTCTGCACTGTACTCTGTGTCAAACAGTTTCTAAATGCAAGTTTTTATACAAAGGAGATAACATTATAGATAAAATTCTCAACACATTTTCCTTTGCCAAATACAAGTATATGAACTTTATCCCAAGCTGTTACCAGCCAAATATTATTCATCCAGCCAAAATATTTAACTATAGTGGAAGTTGTTTTGGGTCAATTTATTTATGCAAAGAGGTTCTGCAATCAGGATATACATATCTTGAATATGTAAAGCAATACTTTCTTACCTGATACACAAGAGAGAGGTAGGACCTAATGAGCTCTTAGTTTAAGCACTAGTGAGCTCACCACTTCTGTGTCTTTATTGACCAGCCAGACAGCATTTTGGAGAGGAGTGGTTGGTACCTGCAACTCCCTGGAAAGGGTCTTTGTGGTTCCTATGTGTCTTTCCTTTCCATCGGCACTGATGTGGATGACACAAAGTATAAAACCTTCCTATGTCGGCATTTACTTCCTTAAGCCCTTGACCTACTAACAATGAATAACTCTACTTCAGTCTATAATTGCAGCTAGATTTAGTAAGCTGTTTCATATCTTGCATCCTTGGTACAGAACCAGGGGTTTGGAGTGAGGGTTGGCTGGGGTGAAGAAGGACTGTAGCTGTGTTTGGAGAAAGAAAAGGTGACAAGTTATAGATTGTGGTTAGTTACCCTTTGTACTTGTGCATATTTTTTGTACATCATGCAGATGTAATTTTTCAGACCTTACAGCTCACTTTGCACCTTCCTCTGAATGTGAAATAGAATAAGGGTGGTTGCTTTAGGATGCTGAAGTTGAAGAAATTTTTGCCTAGGTGATGATCCCTAGCAGAACATTTCTGGCTTTTTGCTCAGAGCATTCATATGCATTCAGTAAATTGTTCTGCCATTGTCACCAGCTGGAGTAAAAGTGTCACAGAGCAGTACAGGACAATTAAAATTAATGAATTCCCACCAACCAATGACAGCAAAGGACCACTAAAAGTCATCCAGTTCTGCAGACTGCCCTGAACCTGCATTAAGCCCATCTAAAATTGTGAGCAGGCCTGAAGAGCAGGACCTGGGAGATGAGAAGCTGGACATGGCCCGGTGGTGTGCGCTCACAGCCCAGAAAGCCAACTGCATCCTGGGCTTCATCAACAGGAGTGTGACCAGCAGGGTGAGGGAGGGGATTCTGCCCCTCTGCTCTGCTCTTGTGAGACCCACCTGGAGCACTGCATCCAGCTCTGGGGTCCCAAGCACAAGAAGGACATGGACCTGCTGGAGCAGGTCCAGAGGAGAGCCAAAAGGATGACTGGGGGCTTGTAGCACCTGCCCCGTAAAAACAGTCTGAAGGAGTTGGGGTTGTTCAGTCTGGAGAAGAGAAGATTCAGGAAGACCTTATAGCAGCCTTTGAGTACTTAAAAGGAGCTTTAAAGAAGGATTCATGCAGCATAACGTTTATGTTAGGTCATGCGTCTCTGTGTGTATTACTTCTTAACAAGGCCTAGAAAAGAAAGAGTTAGTCTGTGCCTCCTAGGACTCAGCTGGCTAAAGTGTGGCATAGAAAAATAATTACTGTTGAGAAAATGGTTTAATGTTTCGGGTGAAGTTCATCTATTTTTGTTTTATGGAATCTGACCCGAAATATTTGTGAAAAATTTGAAAGTCTGTGAAGAATTGCAGTGTACCTCCAGCAATAAATGTGAAATAGCAGTATCTCCGTAGTAAATCTGAAAATATATATTTTTATATGTCTAAGAAAAATATAGCAGATTTTAGAGGCAATGAAAAGATAACATAAAATAGTATAGTGGCCTTTGGGGATACAGTTTCCTCTGTTATAAGCATATTAAAATAAACTGGTATCTGCTATTCATCTTTTCTGACTTCAACAGAAAAGGTAAAACTATCACGTTTCTACAATTCTAATGCCTTTTCATTGTTTTAAACTTCTATTTCTCAATGATTATTTATGTTGTAAGTTTCCTAGTTTATTAGTCATACAAAAACCAACTTGCAGTAGTAGCCTGGTCTTTTCTACTTTAGCAGTCATTACACTGTAGCACTAATTGATTTACATTACCAATGGCACTGAAGTGGTGTAGCAGCAAACAAGGCTTGAGTTCAATTAGAAAGTGTAGTTTTAGCTAAGTCTATATCCCAAAGTCAAGTGAAAAGATAAAAGTTCTCTCATGTGGATGGACAGGATATTTTGCTACCCAGAAGAAATGTATCATCTACTTATTAAGAGCTCCTTAAGTAGTCTTTAAGAAATTTATTAGAATATTGTTTTACCTCAGGTATTGCTACAGGAGCACAAATAAACAATATGTATTATTCAGCTTGAGTTTAAAACAAGTCTCTGCTGCTTTGTAAAAGGAAAATATAGTATCAATTTCTGGAAGTTCTACAGTTTATGGTCTATGGAAGGTCAAATGAAATGAGATACTTTTCAAATTCTAAACATTTAAAAAAGTGAGTTTCAAGGACAATGCCTAAGACATTGAACAGAGTTTCTGCTTTTGCATGGTTATGTTTATACAGTAAGATAGTATTTTTTACTTCAAAAGAGTCAGTTCCTTTCAACCTAACTTTTTATTTTTTCCTTTTTTTTTCTTTTTTGTTAGAATTTCAGCACCTATAAATAGAAGCTCTTGACATTTTGCATCATTCTCTACCCTTGCTCTTTATATAGAACTCTCATTGATTTCAATTCTGTATATTGAATTAGACTAGGGTGGATAGCTTTTCATGTATAAAAGATGGTGACAATATTAACCTCTGTGCTTGTAGAAAGTCTGTTAAATCTCCTTTAATTATGAAATGCTTTAAGTAACATCTCAGCATTAAATTTTATAATTTCTAGGCCATCACAAATTGAGATGCTGTGAATTTACGAAGGAGAGTACAATGAGTTCTGAACCTCTTTCTTTAAAATTCACCGTTCCAAAAGTTTTGCAAAATTCTGCTTGTTTCTGCAATGGACATTTGGAGTCATGGTGACATCCAGCATCCATGTCAGAGTATTTCAAATTAAAAAAATATTACAGTAATCACCTTCTATAGACTCACAAGGAGATATTTGCATTGACTTCCCTCAGAAGCTTTTCCACATTATTACATTGGAGAGGACAAAAATTGTCCATGCTGTTTAGTTTGTCACAGAAAGGGTCAATGAATTGTTATCAATCCAAAATCTCTGCTACTGATCTCTGTTCTAGACTGATTTAAGGATGAGTTGAACTATGAAGTCTTCCTGGGCATTGATGTTCCCTGAGATTGTCTTAAGAGGAAGGTGACAGTGAAGGAAAGCAAGGACATAGACATACTTAATGTTTTGAACTGTAATATGGGTGCTTTTTTGTTTTCTTCTCTTTAGACAGCTTTTTCGTAGTCTAAGTAAAAATGTCTATGATACTGTTGGATTGATGCAAACATGATCCTTGAATACCTGAAAGTTCAAGAGGATGAAATTTTTGACTTGGGAAATGAAGGATGAGAGCGGACTGGGAAAAACCCCATTAAATTCCAATAAAATGAGTTAATTGTTGAGGAATAAAGGGGGTTAATTTTTCTAATACTCGTTACTTCTGCGTGTACTAAATCTCAGAAGATACCACGGCAATATGTTTTATGCCCAAGCTATTTGATATATCCAAGTTGAAAATAAAATAATTTAATTCCCCTAACATAAATAAAGAAGTCCTTATGATGCCTCAGTGGACAAATACCATGATTATAAATTTAAAGACACTATAGAGGGTAGTTTATACAACATATAGAACTTCTGATAGCAAAGGTATTAAATTGCTCTTTTGTTGATTGAGTGGATACTGGATGTGCCACACAGACTCTACAAACAGTTAAGAGAAAACGTGAGTCAAAATAACTTATACACAGACCACAGAAATTGGCATTTCCATTATGTTTGAGTCTCCAAGTTGTGCAAAAGGCAAAGTGACTTGAATACAACCCTTCTCCAGCATGGCAAAAATCACCCACCTTTAAAACAAAGCCTAACATCCTTTTTTACTATTTTGCTATTGATTTTCCTATTTTGTATTTGGCAAGTGGAAAGATATAGCTAGCATCTCTGAAAGCATTGTCTTGAAAGGAGTGTGTGTGGTTTTAAATGAAACATTTTTCTCTAGTAAAGAAAAGGAGCTGCTGTGAATACGTTTGAGGGATAATGCACAGTACTCCTTCTGAATAGTTATTTAATGTCCCAAGCCTTGATTTTAAAGCTTTGAGTAGCCACAAAATGCTGAAGACCTCTTCTGCCTTAGAAACCTGTTCTTTAGGAACAGCTGAGTTTTTAGAAACTCTGTTCTTTAGCTACAAACCAAACTGTGTTTTCCCTAAGGGAGTAATCCAGAATTTTAAAGGGAGCAAGTCAAAAATACTGTGAAACAGATATCCAGAAAATGAGGGCTTATATATGATGTATCTGTGTTCCTTTTTGAAAGGTTGGTGTTTTTTAAACTAGAAAACTTTTACAAGTTTCTGTATTCGTTGTTTGAATAGCTTTGTTTTTTTAACATTGCCTTGAGAACTTAGCATCTTCTAAAATTCCTTTCTTCAGGTATTTCTGTAAAGAAAACAGGTTTGTTCCTTGTTACAAGAAAACCAAAGTAATAGAATTTTGCATCAAAATACTAATTGTGATTAGTATTACAAGGAGGAAATCTAACAAGTATATTGTTTAGTAGATAGATGTCTTTATTAATTGCACATGCTGTTCAGTTTTTCTTTTGATGTATTTCTGAAAAAGAATTTCGCAATTAAAAGTGTGGTGGTAAAAGAGCTTGTAAAAGGAACGCCTTAGGTAGATGGACTTTTTTCTGTTATTCCTGTGAACAGAATTATGCAAAAAAGAACAAACAAGGAAATTAATAAAGGTCCTTATTTAAATAATTTAACCTTATACTCAAAGTGATTTAAAAATTCGTGGCAGATAATTAGTCTCTAATTCCTTTTGTTTACAGTTCAAGTGGTCAGGAACATTGGCTATGCCATTATTTCCTCTGCATTATGGTTAAACAGATACGGAGTCAGAATAAAATTTGGGATTTGTGTTGGTGGAAAAGAAGGATGTGCTATATCTTTCCATGCAAGGAGACAGGATGTCAAGATATCATTTAATTTAGAAAAAGTAGGAAATATTGATCTCTAGTACTTAACGCTTGAATTCATAAACTTCCATGGTTCATTATTTTATCCAAGCTTTTGCTTCAGGCTTAAGCTAGATTTGCTCCATTTTGTCAAGAGAGTGTAGACTGGCACCTGATTACCTACTATCTGATGTGTGAATATATGTTTTTAGGAAACAGTTGAGCCTGTCTTGAGCATGGGGCCATATGAAACATTGGCCAAACAAAGCAAAACGATCCAGCATTTAAAGGTCCATCTGTTAAAAATGTATTACAAAGCTGTTTTCTCCACTGCTGAAGGAAAGTGATCTAGCCCAGTATGTAGTTTATATATTTATACTTAATTTATTATAATGTCTTGAATGCTTGCTTTTGCCTTGGGAAAGAAACATAAATTGTTTCATTTAATCAAAGACTTATCAAGAAATTCAGAAGAGATTGCATGTGATTGGAATTAAATCTGTGTTGTTAAAGGGCAGATATAAATATTAATTCAATTTAATTTTTAATTTAGCAAGGCCGGTAGTAAGAATTTTCTTTAAAGAGAAATAAACCTTTCAAACGCCTACAAACACAAATATGCAGAGAAGTGATTATGGAATTATGAACAGCAAAGCAGTTGTTCTGTTGGCTCTGACTGAGTGAAGCAACACCATTTATCCAACTTTTTTAGCAGAAACAAAAACTGGGGACAAATCCTGAGATTTTTTTCTCACACAAAGCTTTCCTTGCAGTCAGTGATGGAATACTTTGAAAAGGAACAATTGGGTCCAAGTAACTGGAAAAAGGACACTGAAAAGTAAATAAAGTGTGTGAATCAATAAATTAAGGCAATTAGCACCTGCATAGAAGTATCAGAACATTGTATTATATAGACACAATTTTTCATCAGTTTTACCTTACCTTATTAGCACTTCCTAGATTTTCTGACATTTCTCATTACAAAAATTGGTTTTAAATATTTATGGCTTGTAGTATTTTTTTTCATATATTTTTGTAATATTGGTCAGTCTAGAATTTAGCCCTTACTTTGAATTACTTTTTTCAATATTTTCAGTTCAGCCTTTTGGAAAGCATTGTTGAAGAAAAAAAAAAGTTCAGCTCCATTAAAACAAAGAAAGTGTCATAGATTACTGAGTTTAAGGAGATGTGTCCAAGGTTAATAATATGAGAAACTCTTTCGGCTTCATATTTTTAGGTGTAGATTTGCTACTGGAAGCATTTCTGACAGAAGAGCAGAGAGGTCATAGGTAGACAACCTGAAGTTTGTAGAAGACCTTGAAACAAGGAGCTGGACTGATGAAACAGGAGGATGAAGAAGGATGTGAGCAAGAGGGGTTCTGGGAAGAAGAAGGATAACAAACAGAAAGAAATTGCAGAAAAAAAGGAAGAGACTGGGATGCTTTCCCAATTGAGACTGGGATGCTTTCCCAATTGAGAGATGAGCACTGGTGCGTAGTGAGGCTTGTTTTGTACTTTGAAGGCTTTAGGAACAGGTTAGATAGACAAGAAGAATGGTAGTGAGACCAAAAGCAGGGAGACTGAAAGTTCACAGTAGAACACAAAGCAGTGTAAACCTTTTCTATAATATGTGTGTACAAGGATCGAAGTTTAGGATTGCACATGCAGTTTTAATTCTATATCATTTCCTTTTTGTTTGGTTGTTTTTTGAGGGTGGGGGAGTATACCTAAAAGAAATATAGGAGCTTAAAGCAAACTGGAAAAAGAAAACTATTTTCCACTGCATGGTGTCATACAGATGCCCACTTTGTCAATCACCTAGATTTAAAATTATGGATTCATGTCATGGGGTGCTGCTATTCTAGAAATAATTTCATGAATGACAATAGTTAATTGCCATTAACTCATGATAGAATCACTTTTCTGCCAGAATGTAGAAAGCAGGTGTGGATTTAAGGAGCAGTAAGTTATCTTCTGTATTTTCAAGGCAATGTGTCTCTGCAATTTTGTATCTGAAACAACCGTGTGGTATTTATTTGGTGGTTTTCTTTCTTTATTTCTCTTTTATTTCCTTTCTTGAGGTTGGAAAATTTTTAGTAGCAAAAACATTCTATCTAGCCTTTTTTTACTGCGATAACTATTGCTATGAATACAGGTATTAAAAGAAGAAGCAATCTAAAAACATACAGAAGACCTAATATTGCAATACTCCTAATTGACATACATCAATTTGTTAGATAATTTTATCTTAGTAAGTGACAGTCCTGTGGATATGGCATTTTATAAGAGCAGAAAGAAATTCAAGAACCATTTAGAAATGTATGACAGGCTTCAGGAAAATCTTGGGGGGAAAAGTATAATATGATTTGAATATTTTTAGAAGATTAACAAGATTTTCTATGTGTGGTTATTTCTTAAAGTTTACATAGTTCCAACAGTATAAGTGAATTTTAATCTCCATAAAACTTGTCAATCTTAACTGGCATTTGGAAGAAAACCAATCATAATACTTATTCCTTCCACCATTCACTCCCTAGAGCTGAGGGAC
The DNA here is from genome assembly GCA_013397915.1 of Daphoenositta chrysoptera. NCBI lineage: Eukaryota > Metazoa > Chordata > Aves > Passeriformes > Daphoenositta > Daphoenositta chrysoptera. Next base: position 370,277 of record VZRO01001177.1, on the reverse strand, counting down.
TTTTGGCATAGTTTGAGCTGAGTAACCTCTCATTGCTGTGTGAATATTTTTTCAAATACTATATATTAAATACAATAACACTGTTTTATCTGGAGTGTTTGAGCTCTCTTGCATAAACAATTCTATTTTTTGTTATAACTCATTTTATAATCATCTTTGAAAACTGAATCACATTTGAATGATACCTCACAGCCTAGAACTTTCCCTGAATAATAGTTGAAAAATATGTGTAATAGTGATACTCATCTGAACATACTTTTTTCTTCTTCATTATAATATGCTACACTTTGATTATGAAGGGCTGAGGTTATGAGACAAACATTGTTTTATTGGCTCTGCTTTTATCTTTTTGAAGCTAAGGTAGTCTTGCTATCAGGCTTTATGTTGATTTGGTGTACTGTTCTCACTAGCTACTCTGTCAGGATTAATAAAGTATGAGTAAAATAAAATGTGTTTCAAAATGAAATTGGAATTGCCAAAAATGCAACAAGAGAACTGCTGATATGGAAGAAATGCTCAGTTAATTCATTTTATTATATAAATAAGTTATACTTTCTGAGGGAAATTTAGCAGTGTTTGCTGCTGTAGTTGCATGATACTGCAAATCATTAGCATATTTTGAGAAGCAGCTTTCTCTCCCTTCACCATTATAAATATTTATGAATTATTTTCTGATTTGTTTTAGAATAGATTTTTATGAAACGTGTTTGGGTATAACTAAGTGTATTGCATCCAAGTTACAACCAAGGTTGGGGTACCAGACCCAAACAAGCAGATACATGTAGATATATATAATGCAAATAGGTAAAACTTACTGTACCTGTGTATCAATTCACGATATTGGAGTGATCAGTTCTCTATAGCTGATTCTGATGTAAGGTTCCTCTGTAACTAGATTGGGGTTTTTTTAGCTTTATGCAGTCTAAAGACATTTCTGTTTAGGCTGTCAATCATGAGCAGTGCACTAGTTTGCTGCACAGTTCTGTACACGCTTTAGTTATATCTTAAATAACCTTTCTTTGCACTTCTCAGTAACTCATCTTTTATAATTTGCACTGATGCCATTACACATGCTTTCAAGGTTTCTCCTATCTTGTGTTATTTCGAATCCTTTGATCCAGTGTCTGTTTTTTTCTTCAGAAGCCTGTGAGATGTGGTTTCCTGATAGCATTACATTTATTATTACTGTGCCATTACCATATTTCCTTATTATCCTATGGTTAATCTAGGGTCATTCAGTCTACAAATATAATAGGGTCATTAAGAGATTTCTCATAGGTGGAGAGACGTACATTCGTAACTACTTGATACTAATATCTATTTGTTATCACATTGTCTCTAGTCCTTTATCAAAATGGTGTTGTTACAGTGATAGAGTGATGCTTGTCTGACGTTGGTGGGTGCTGCTATTGTACAGGAAGTAGCTGATACCTTGTTTAGACTTTCGTAATGGTTTTGATACTGTCTCAAGTGAGGAAAACTTAGGGAATACTACAATCATAAAATGCCAAGTCCACCTCTGAAACACATCCCTGAGCACCACATCTAGTTGTCTTTAAAATACCTTCAGGGACAGTGACTCAGCTGCTTCCCAGCAGCTCGTTCCAGTGCTGCATAACCCTTTTGGTGAAGATTCTGTTCCTAATATCCAATTTAAACCTTGCCTGATGTAACTTGGGGCCATCTCCTCTTCTCTTATTGCTTATTACTTGGGAAAAGAGACCGATCCCCACCTTGCTTTCAGGCAGTCATAGAGAGCAATAAGGTCTCCCCTGAGCCTCCTTTTCTCCAGGCTAAATAACCAAATTTCCCTTGCTGTTCTGCATGGTACTTGTGCTACAGGCTCTTCCCCAGCTCTCTTTTCCTCCTCTGGACACACCTCAGCATCTCAATCTCTTTCTTGTAGGAAGGAGCCCAAAACTGCACAGTGTTCAAGCTGCAAATGAAGGCAAAATAGTTCAGGGAACTAAATTATTAAAACAGTGTTTCAGGGAATATGTAACAAATGAAAAGTCCTTGGAATTGTTATGGATCCAAACTCCCAAAGAAGTTCGCTAGTGACCTAAATGAAGTAGAAAACATGCATATTGTACTTGCAATGCAGTGTGCTGCTGCAAATGCCTTGAAATGTATTATTAGAATTTGATAAATTTTTTTTTAAACTGAAGACGTATTTTAAACAAATATGAAGAACTGTAACAGGATCATATATACAAAAAAAAATCAAGTGTCAAAACTTGATTTGAAAGAATTGAAGAAAGCAAATACGATTTGATGGCCCTTAACAAAGGTTTGTAAGGTAGTCTTTTTTAATTACTTTGAAAGGTCTAATAAAGTGTGAATGTACATTCTGGCATGAACATGAGTGGGAACTTCCTCACTGACGTGGGCTGCTAAACCATGGTGATGACTGAAAAACTTTACAGCAGTAAATTTTACTGTCACCTCATAGTATCTTAGGGATTTTGAGATTAAACCACAGATTTTATGAAGAAATAGTTTTTTACATATTTTATGCTGTAAAGATTTGATAAAATTTTGAAATTGCACTAACATAGAGATGAGAATAGCACTTTGGAGTGGGACAGCACAAAAAACCTTTAAGTCATTTGGAAAGTGTGTATTGAGGAATGGTGCATCTTTGCTTAATTTAACAAAACCTTATTTAACTAGATATGTGTGAAAGCTAAATTCTAGTTAGCTAGGATTAGAATAATTTGTGATCCTGTGATCCTCCCATGTGCAGGGAGACAGCAGAGATCTTCAAACAGATAGCTTTTTTGAAGAGGGTGGTGACAGTTCATGTAATTAAATGTTTAGCTGTTTGCCCTTAGATCTAGGAATGTGGACACTCAGCAAAAGTATATGGCAATGTACAAGACCTGGAAAACCACTTAAAAACAAAGGGAGGAGGGGATTTTTCACTAAATGGATCTTTCTATCTCTACATTTCAGAGATCTAATTTGTACCTCAGAAGACATTCAACCAGTGGGCTGAAGTAGTGTGGCTCTGAAGTATTAGATGAATATTGGCTCTAGCTGACTGGGAAATGTCCCAGAACACTTTTGGTCTGGCCTACTGTTCTGGCTTCAAGAGTGTTTTATTTGCACAGTTTTGGTGCAGAGTACAAAGAAAACAACAGTCGAACTTTTCTATATCATAGAAAACTGGGTACATAGATTACTTTTCAGTAAAGAGTCCAAATTTGGACTGTATTTTTATCATTTCTAAACAATATAACTCTTCCTTTTAAGCATAAAAATTACTGAATTGAGGAAAAGAATTTAAGACAGAGAGACTGATACAGTGCATACTGCCAGCACATCTGGAAGACAGTTATTCTCTAATTACCCGAGAGACAGAAGAGAAAACTGGCAGCTTTGCTGCTATTATAAATCCCATCACTTCTAAAGGAGTTAATGGCTGCCCAGCTAATCAGTCTTTGTTATCTTGTAACATTGAGAGACAAAATAAAGGCCATAAAAATCAAAAGCAAAAAAACCTTACTGGTCTGTTATATTAAAATGTGTGAGTTTGTCTTTCCAATGCAATCCCAACATATCTGTCTTACAGTGTTTAATTTGGTTCTAAAATGTGCAAGCATTTAGTTGTTTCGAATAAAAATTTGTTCTGTAGATAGAATGGCTGTTGTAGTTACTAACTTACCATCTTTCATCTCATCTTTTGAGCTGTGTGCCTGACCTATGCTTAAAATGGCTCTATCAATTTTACCACCAGCTGCAGAGCAGGTTTGCCTGTAACAAGCTTGTTTCTTTTATTCTAAATTTGACTAAAGGAAAAGAGAACATCACATGTGAAACCCCAGAGTATTTGTCTCCTTTTTCTTTGAAGGCAAGAGCCACAAATTACTTACCTGTCAGTAGAACTAAATGAAAAAGAATCAAATTCTATTAGTATACAGTACTCTCACCGGAACAGATAAGCTGAAAGATAAATTTGCTTAATGACATAAATAACAGCCCAATTTGGAAAGGGTCCTGAATATCATAGGGGACATTTCAACATTGCCAAAATGTTGCCAAAATTTGCTAACAGAATAAGGAGAGAACTTCATATCCCACAAGAAAATTCTACTTATATCACTTCCTCAGTCATAGAGTGCTTAGGAAATAAAAAATGTATGGTACTTACTGCACATTCCTCTCTTACTGACAGATGGAGTGAAAAATAATGTTAGATGGAGATGATCAGTGGGATTCCCTTCTGAAGGTGATAAAACTGAATTATGTCTCACCAGGTCTGAGACACCTTATATTATCCCATACTTCATTAAAAAAGCCACTACTTCTTCTCTTCAGTGTCCAAAGAATAGCTTTCTTCAGGGGTCCCTATGTCCAGAGCAGTAGTGGGTCACAGTTAAGTTCTAATTATATATCTGATTTTTTTTATGTATGAAAAAGATCTGATGTAAGTAAATGTAGTCACATAACCAGAGTCTAAGAAGAAGCAACTGGTTATCTGTTGGCAAAATTCAGTGTCATACCATTAGCTTCAAGCTCATTGTCTTTGGAGTTTAGGATTTTGAACACCCAGCTCCAAATACATGCATTTCAAATTGTATGGCAATACTGTAATGTTTTATTAGATGTAGAATCTCCTGCTCTGAATTTCACACTCTCAGAGCTCATGGGTGAGTGCAGACCTGTGCTGAAGCATGCCCAGTCATTTGCTGTCGTTCTTGTATTGGGATTTTGGGTTTTTTCCCAAACATATTTTAGCTGGCACATAGGAGTCACCTGCTTTAAATGACAGCTATACCTGGCTTGGGCTAAGAATCCCCATCCTACAGCAAGATACTTCTCAGTAATATATTGTCTCTGCTCCGATGTGGCAATGACTGCTTTCTTCTGAATGGCCTTGCTGCTCAGTTCTGGTGTCTCCATGGAAAGGTGGGGCTGTCAGAGCTCAGTGGAACAAAGCAGCATGGCTGGGACCACAACAGATCTGCAAGTGCATCTGAGGTTTGTCTCCCCTGTTTGCTCCTCACAGGAGTGGGATGTGAGTAATAGCCTCATGCTGCTCTGAGTCATAGCAGGAAGCTTCATCAAAACAGAAAACTGCCAGGGTGTTTTCTGCTGTGTACCTTGTCATCCCACCTCGTTACTGTCTCGTGGGAAAGCTGGTCTGTGAATAGATGCTTTTTGCTTGTGCCCTAAGTGGTAGGAAACAGCTCCAGAAGACTGTTCCCAAATAGCTGACTGATTTTCAGTTGATCATAAACATAAAATCAGTTGATACTACCCATCCCCACTCAAAACCAGCTAGACAAAATAGTCCAATTGTATTTCTCTCTGCTTTGCTGTCATGGGATACTTTTTTGTTGAATTATTTCAGGGAACCACATGGGGAGATTTGTCAAACTGCCATTTAGTGAGTGTGGCCAGACTGACTTTGAATGTTCTGCTTTCCATTTTGCAGCATTTTTGAAGTCTCCAAATCAGATTTTTTAACAAGTGTTATTTATGGCCAACACATGACAAAAAGAAAGGCTTATGTTATTTGAGTTTGTAGTAGAAATAAACTTAAGGAGAAAACAAAGGATCTAACTTTTTTTCTTTTTTTCTTTTTTTTTTTTTTTTGCCTCATGCTTAGATCAGGGACGAGCTAGGTAATTACTTGAAGTCTTAATTCATGGTGAACACTCTCAATGCCAAAAAGAATTAGAGATCTGTCTTGGGGTTGCATTAACTGACTTAGTTCAAGAATGATTTTCTCAGATCTGTTCTGTCTTAAAAATTCAAAAGTCTCCTCTCACATCCTGTTTTACTAATCTGGGATATTACAGCCATTGAATTCTTAATAGTTTACTTTAAATGCCTTCGGGAAGGAGAAATGAAAAGCGTTGCAATTATTTTTTCTTTTCCTTAACCCACACAGTGTTCCTGTAAAAGTTTCATGTGGCACACAGTACAAAGAGAAATACTGCAAAAAAACAGATAATTTTTACATATGATCTGGAATATCCTTGAGAATTTCAGTTTCTCTCTGTCCTATTTCTACTGCTATGGTCATTAAAATGAACATCATGACATTATCCCTGTTTTCCTCAATTATATACTGGTCACAAAATCAGAGGCCAGATGATCACAGTGGAAGAGGTATCTATGCAGTTTACGAAGTCCCTGCTTGTGCATCTGAATCATGTCCTTTCTGCATTATCTACAGATTTCAAAAAGAAACATTTCTTTATAGTGTCTTGCTTTTGAGCTTTTTGTTTTGTGGCTTAGTGTTATCAAATACACTCTGAACTATTTCCACACATTTCTTCAGAGAAAAAATTAATAGTTCATTTTAGCAGTAGTAAGTAGTTGCTTTTAGATGGTCATCCCTATACATCTTTTTTAATTCTAATACAGCAGAACAGACAGATTTGTTAGTAAGACCCCTGTATTCTCTGCCACTATAAAATAGCCTGCAGTAATATGCAAAAGGAAGGGAAATGAATGGGAGGGAACAGATAGTGTTGGTAATTAAATGGCTGCACAGAATTCTGTGGCTGTGGATTGATGATAGAAATGGGTCAGTGACTTGCTGATTTTGGTCAGAAAGCCTCCCTGATTTTATCCCTTCCTTGTGTTTTCCTCCTCAGAAAGCAGTAGAACAGCCATTTAGTTGTGCCACCTGAGAGATGGCTGAGGGAACTGATCCTGCTTTAGCAATACATAAATAATAAATAAGTACAGTAGCTCTCCACTTCCTTCTTACCAGCCAAAATAATTTATTATAAGGCTTTAAATCTGGTTCCACAAACAAATATTCTCGTATCCTGGCACCAGCTGTGCACTGAGGTAGAAGGCACAAATAAATGGTTGGAGCCAGGAGCACCTAAAACTAGTTTTGTTGCCAAGGGCATCTTAACATGAAAACACAGCCCTAGAATAATACTAGGAACAGAAGTATTTATACTCTCTGCAGGGAGCTGGATCTGTTTTCTCTTGTGTTTGGTTAATGTAAATTTAAAAATAGAAAAATGTATGAAACCATCAATGATTGTCTCCATTTGAAACTAATGAAAGAGAAAACACAATTTTATCACAATTCTTGCAGATTGGAGGCTTGAATCCTGAAGTTTTGGGGGTTTTTTCTCAGTCTTAATGTTTATTAGGGCTTTTCATTTGAATATTTAAGATTTTAACAACTGAAGTAACTATTTGCTTTGTTAAGACTTTTGTGCTTTACACCCATTCCAAGGTGACCACTGGTCATATAAGAACTGTGAAGCAAGAGCAAGTGAACATAACTTCTTGAAAGTAAATTACCCTCCTGTTAGGTCACAGCATCCAATATTTGTGACACAAAGTATTACATCTTTTTGGCACCTACTGTGAGAGTAGAGTAAAACCTTTTATCAGGTATAATCTCTAGGAATCCCAATATTATCAAATCTGACCTGATTCTCAAAAAAAAAAAAAAAAAAAAAAAAAAAGGTACTGATGGTTTTTTTGTAGATAGTTTGCTTTTAGAAGATTTACTTCTTGCCACCATAGATGCTTTAAGGATTCAATATATTTTCTCAGAGATACATTTTAATCCACAGATGTTTATACTCAGGCTACATAAAAGGAGCATTATTGACCAGTCAAAGGAATCAAATTTTGACTTCTTTCTTCATATATTCCACAAGGAAAGGAAAGAACTTCCAATGACAGATCATGGTTTGTAGAACTGCTTCTCTGTCTTGCTGTCTTTCACCTCATGAAGGCTTCAAAAGGACAGAGTGAATCACACTCAGTACTTGAAGCTGAAATTTCTCATCCACATTGTGAGACTGAGTCCTCATTCAGAATTCGTCCTTTCTGGCCTTATTTCTGCATTCATGAGCCCTTGGTATTACCTCTGGTTTCCAGCACAACACTTGTGAGGGCAAACTATGATCTCTTTTATTCATATGATCCAACAGTTGCTCATAGGAAAATGTTGGTGGCATTTCAGTGTAGACGTTAGAGTACGAGATTAATTAAAGAAACTTTGATTGTTTCTTTTTACTCAGATATTCTGCTCAAAATTTCATACAAGAGCACGGTTAGATTCCAGACTCAAAATCCTTAAGGAGTCAATGAAGACGTTTAAAATTAATATAATACATTAATGTGTTAGAAATGGCTAAATAAAGACCAGACATGGCAAAGGAAATGGATACTGGGGGTGTTTGTTCTGGAGTGTGCTTTCTGTAATGGCCATATTGTCTTTCCAACTCAGGTGTCCAGTGTAATTGGTGGAGTACAGCTATATTATTACCAGTAAAACATTAGAGCAAATTCAGAGAGATACTTCTTTCCTCAGTTTCTGATATTCAGTGTTTTCTTACCAAAGGAATTAATTAGTAGTGTTATGAATGCTACTCCCTTGTAAGCTGTGGACCCCTCTTGAGTTTGTCTACATTTACATGTAGTACTTATTGGTAGAGCAGTAAGTTCCACAAAACCATTTTTAAGGATATGAAGAGTACTTCCTATTATTTCATTTACTGAAAAAATTTTCCTCTCATGCTGCTAAATTTTTGCATCATGAAACAGTGAGCACTTATTCCATGTCCGTCGTTGCTGTGGCAGTCATTATTTTATGTACTTGCACAATCTCCTTTGGCATGCCTTTTCCAGACTGAGGCATTTCCATTGTTTTAGTCTATCCAATTACAGAATTTGTTATATGCTTCTGGTATCTATTCTTTCACTTTTTCATGCATTTCTGCTCCACTATGTCTGTTCTGAGAAGCAGTAACCCTGGTTCCAAAAGCTACGTTGACATTTCACAATTTTACAATACTTTTTCCTTTCCTATTCACTCTGTTTTTCCTTTTGTTGTCTTCTAGTTTGAGAGGTATTGCAGCCAGGCTTACTGCTCTGTATTTCCACAGTCCATATCCAGTCTCTTGGGAGAACTTTTTTTTGTCACATTTCCTACTTATTGCACTACTGATGGGGCCAGTTTAAAGGCTAATTCATTCACTTTACTTAATCTTTGGAATTTGCATTTGAGTTGTTCAGCTCTTGTATAACTGCTGTTGTGTTGCAGTAATCTTTTATTATTCATTTTATTGATTATTTTCCAGAGCCTCTTTTATTGATGCTTTCACTGAGACAGCTACTTATTTGATGCCAGGGAAAACCCAACCAAAACCAAAACAGTGGTTTGGATGTCACTCAAGCTCCTTGGTAGATTGATGCAAAGAATTAATTTAATTGCTTGTTTTATTTTTTTCTCTTACAGCCTTATGTTCTTGAAACATTTCTTTTACATTTTGATGATCTTTAGGCCCTGCAGGCTCCCCTGGCACTGGATATTCTTATTGTTCAAGATTTTTGTGTCTCAAAATGTTCTTTGCCCTGACTTAAAATTTTACATTTAACATGTAAAAATTTATGCTCATATCTGTTTTCTTTAGCCGGATACAGCTTTCACTTTTTAAAGAATGCTTTGTAAAAATTATTTCTGCCAGTTTCTGATTGTTAAAAAGCCAGCTTTCTTTTGGTTCTTCATGTGTCATATATATTCAAACTTACGTTTTATGATAGTGTTTATAAAAATTTAAATCATGCTTTAAAAGACTTTAAACTGCTCCATTTAATTTCAGTTTACTAATTTAAATACTTACATATATAGCTGATTTCTTTGAAGTGAATGCTACTGCATTAATGTTTTAATTTATTAACCTCAATTTTCTTGTTTCTTCATTAAAACACCATAGTATCACCTCCTATGTAGTTTTTTTCATTTCTATACTAGAATTTATTCAACTAATTATTTTTAACACAATTTCCAAGTTGCCTAACATGCCAGTGTCTTCATTTGTAATGACTTAATTAATTTGAATTATTTTCTAATGCCTGGCTGCTGTCTCTGCTGTGTATCTTTTCTTAATGCCTATCACTTCAGCAAGGTCATGTTGAGAGTCTGTGTTTCGTTTAAAAAAAAAAAAAAAGTCAATATTATTTTTTACCAAGTAGAGGGATTTCCCGTGATAGGTAAATGTGCATCTTTTCCTCTTTCCACTGAGACATTGAAAACCCATCAGAGATCATTGCTCAAATACCTCCTTTTCAGATAACTTGTGATACTATTTGCTCACAGAAGGAGTTCCAGTTCCTTAAAATCCAAACAGATTCACTATCCTTTTCCATCTCTTTTTTTGTGTTTTACTAAATCTCACATCTGTGTTTCTGCTTTTGCTTCTATTACCGTTGATGCACCCTTAAAAGAAATACAAATTCCTGCTCATAGGAAGTGCAGATTGAATACATGGAGATATCCTGACCTGGGCACACCAAGATCTAAGGGAGAAACCTAGTTCTTAATTTTATTCTGGCTTTTATATATATATATATATGTATATATATATATATCTCCAGTTAATTACCTCAATATCATTAAGCTAAAACTACAGCATAGAAGAGTTTTGGGAAGATGTGAGACTAATTTGGAGCAAGGTATAACTCCACAGGGATGAATTCCTCTCTTCAGATGTGGACACAGGTAGAGTAAGGAATCTTTGAAAAATAAAGGTACATAAATACTAATGAAATAATTTAGCACTAAATAAGCATGCAAATACATGCTTAGTTTCTGAACTATTTCAAAGAATGCCAAAGGAAGCTCTGACACATTTTTGACATTTAATCTTCCTCCTTTGTATCCTGTGAAAACTAGTAAGATTTGCTGGCTGGCCAAGCGAAGGCAGGTCGTCTCCGCCATTGTTGCTGTACTATCTGTGTCTCATAAACAGCCAAAAATCACAACATTTGGTTAACAAAAAATTATTATGTAGACAGTACTGTACAGTATCTGGGCTTGTTTGCTAAAAATAGTCCTAATTGCAGTGAATTTTTTTATATGAATATATATTCATTTATCTTACTGGATAATTTCAGCGAAGTCATCAAAAGGTAGCATTTTGCCTTCATTAGTTGAGAGAAACTATACATAGCACCTCTTCTATTTTGGAACAGTTGCGATATTTTTTCGTCTTTTTTTTTTGTTCCCAAGAAAGATTTTTGTCTTTTCTAATCACTTTGTGTATATGGGTTTTTTTTGGTTGGTTTTTTTTTTTTTTTGTTTTAGATGGTCACTATCTTGTTTATGCACTCAGTCAGTGGTAATATTCTCAACCTAGAAGAAACAAATAGCAAAATGTCAGCTTCCTTGCATGAACAGTCCCTCATAATATGTGTGTTGCATATAAAATCTCCTTTTTCAAATCTTGAAATCTTGAATTTGCATGAATCAACACAATGTTTTGCTTTCCAGATGACAAAAAACACATTATAAAAGACTGAAAGTGTAATTTATGCTGGGGATTTTTTTCACGGTGGATATTTTCTATGATTAATTATTGGCAATTTGTTTTTTAAGAAGATGGACAATTTTTTTTTTTTCTGTAAATTTCTCCAGAACTTTAAAGTAGTCACATTTCTAGTTACAAGTTTTAAGTATTAGCACCATCATTGTTCAAATAATCTACACCAGTTATAATGTTATCTATATCTGTATCTATATCTATCTGCACTATCTACACTTTGGATGTGAAGTTAGGAAATAATCCATAAAAATTAGTAAAATGATTCCATTAAAAAAAAATAAAAAAAAAAAGTAAGCAGCTTGTTATCTTACTGTTTTCCAATCTGGTTTTTATCACCTTCATGTCACTGGAAAGAGGTTTAAACCATCTATAGGATTCTCTTTCAGGTTATTTTGTATATAACCAGTATATGAATACCAACTTTCTCCATTAAATACAGTAACAGTAATGAGGTACTGTTTTACTGTTTTCTCATGAGCTGTCAGCTCACATCTGTTTTATTTTATGTGTTATTACTTATATTTTTCAGGTTGGTGTTGTTAATGGAAATTTGTGACTGGTCACTCATGCTTGTCCTTAACTTTAGCTGTCGGTAATGAAAACTTTCTCAATCAATTCACAAACTGCAGTTTTGCTGATGCTGCTGATTTCGTGCTATGAATTTCTGCCAACACTAAGCTTGTGAAGCCCTGAGCTAATTGACTTTCCAATTTCACAATTGAAGTAATATTGTGCCAAATTTCTTGGAACATTATTTTATAGAAGTTCGTGCACGAAATTGACCCACATGAGTTGTTTGCCATCTGTTAATAAAACCAGAGCAAACAAACCACAAACCAGAAGTAAAAGAACTTTACAATATCCTTCATGCAGAAGTTGACAAGTTGGCGTGCAAGAAGACAATAGAAGCTTTCATTCAGAATCACACTTTTAATGACACTGTTTTCTAACAAAGAAAGGAAAATCTGTAGTAATGGTTATAGAATAAAATATGCTAGGGCATTCTTCCAGCTGCACACCTTTTCTTGTCTCCTTACCAAATCAAATAAGTCCTGGGGTTTTGTTTCATGGAAGACGTTCTACACATCCACAATGGTTACAGTGGGTGTAGCAAAGTTTTACAAACAATATGTCCAGCTGGAATAAAAATAGAGAATGCAGAGATGTATTTTATCTGTCAGAAACATAAATGCAAATTTTGGTGTTTATAGTCTGCTGAAGAAGAGTTTGCCACACAGGCAGGCTTCCAATTTCAATGTGCATAATAACATCTACAATGCAGTGATAATTAATAGCAAAAATGAGAATCAGATTATTTGCTTTGTTTTCCTGTAAAAAATATCCTGTCGATTCATTTTTACTTTGTCCTTTTTCCTTTGACATTTCCAGTAAGCACTTAACACTGTTTTTCTTCTTCTGATTTACAAGGAGATTTTCAAATATACCTTGCATCAGATTGTAGCAATTCAGCATATTTGTATACATTTAAGTTTGTGAATTAAGATAAAAAGTACTACTGTGGCATGTTTTTAAAGGCTAGGTCAGGAATTTTTCTAAACAATGGAAAAGTAGCATTTCAGCTCTGGCCTCTGCAGTGAAATGCCAAATTTTAGAGTTAGTTTCATTGGCTTTCCCTTGAGGGGCTTAGATTGCTCAGATTGCTCAGGGTTCCAAAATATGCTGACTGAGGAGTGGCCATAAGGGCTCAGAATAGAAATTTGTAGCATAAGAATAATCCGTCTTTGTCAGTTGAAGGGTTGTTCAGAAACATAGCTTAACAATTTCTAGTTGGAAAAAACATTTAAAATCCTTTCAAAACAAAAATCAGTCTTTTTAAAAAAAGTCTATAGCTAGGTTTTCTGTTGCAGTATGCTGAGGAAAACATTTCCTTGAAGATCCAGTCATGGATCTCCTGTATCATAGGTGTGCCAACATCTGCTCAATCAAATATAAGGATCGGAAAGAACAGTTCCTGTATTTTGCTCTTGCTTAATTATAAGCAAGAAAAAGGTATAGTTCTATCCATAGTGTTGTTACTTTGTGGAAACTGGAATGGGCCTTGAAGGTTTGTCTTGCCTATGTCCAGTGACTCTGTAGGATCAGGCATGCCAAGGAATTCCCTCATGTTTCTCTAACTTGTTTAGAAACAGGCTTTTGGTGACTGTATTTTAGAACTTTATGATCAGTTTATTTCTTTTAGGACTGGGAGGCTTATAGGATTTTTAGGTCACAGGTGTGGATACATACATTCATTGCATTCAAATTTTTCTGTTGGAAACTAAGTACTTACTTGGATCTGCTTTTAGTAATATTTTTTAAAAAAGATGGTATGTTTTTGTTCACTTATTTTGACGTTGCTGATGGTGTTTTCTTTTGTTTGTTATGGTGTGATGTTACCTTTTATTTGCTATGCCTTCCAGCTTGTTTTTAAAAGATATATGAGTAGATTTGTAAGATGAGGCAGTGTCAGGAATGATACTTTATTTTTTGATGTCAGAAGAATTTATAAACAAAGCCATTTACCTACAGGAAAGTGATAAAGGGTTGTCACGGACTTTCAGTTGAGAATGCACAGAATGCACAGTGGTATTTCTCAGCAACTTTGAAAATGCAGGCTAGTCAGTGGAGAAATATACTTTTACATGTTTGCATTCTCTCCTTTCGATGTCATTGCCTTCAGTCTTGTCGAATTCTGCAAAAGGTAACATTTAGCACAAGAAGGCATTTGAAGTAAAGATAAATGTCTGCACAAAATTGGGTGTTGTTTCTTTTGAATTGTCATGGACACAAAACTCAGCCACCGTTTTTGTCAGAAGTTGTGCAACAAATCTTGACTAAATACAATGCCTGAAGTTTTCATTTTGTTTTAATGTCCCTTCAAGACGTTCGCCAAGAGCAGAGAAGCAACTGCTTGGGACTGACCCAGTTTATAAACAGAAGGTGTATTACGGGTCATAAGAATAAATAAAAAGTGTGTCTAGCTCAGTCATTTTTCTCCATCAATGCCCATAAATTGATATGCAGTGAGCAGGAAAGCAAAACAAATTTATGTTTTTCACAACTGGTGTCCCAGCTTGCAGTGGTTTCTCACACATGAGCTTTCTATGCTTTCTCTGCTTGGTGATTCTTAACAGATCCCTCCTCCAGTGCCTGTCCAGCCATTCCTTGAATCCACCTCTATATTTGCATCTCCAATACTCTTTGTCAAAAATACATCCATGGCTTCCTACCCACTGCCAAACAAACCACCTCCTGTGGCTGGTTTGAATCTGACTTCTGCTGTCTTCTCCTACCCTCACTTCCTCTATTGGAAGAGTTAGTTAATAATTTCCCCCCAGCTCTCTCACACCACACTGGTTTTTGATCTCAGACATCTGTACTTCATTTACCTTCTTTGCTGGCCTCGAAACCCCTTCTCCAGGCTGAAGAGGCTTTGTGGCTCTTCTGTCATGAGCTGTTTCATACTTTTGTGGTAGCTCCTGTTTCCTCTGTGACCCTTCCTAGTCTCTCTCTTTGAGAGGAATGAAAAATGGGGTGAGCTCAAGTGTGGGTAAATCATGGTTATAGCAGCACAAAAATGCTCTCCATTTTTCTCTGTTGCTTTTGTGACCAACTTTAGTACTTGATTTACCCTTCTGACAGCTACTGAGCACTGAGCAGGTGTTTTTAGAGAACTGTCTCTACTATGCTGAGGCTCAAAGCCCTTCTTTTCCTAAAATAAATGGTCCTGGTTCCCAGACTTGTGTTAACTGGTACGTTTCTGTGCTGCAATTTCCCTGTTTCCTTAATAACCAGCATCAAAAGTCTTTTGGAAACCAAAATATGTATTAAAAATTAATTTAATATGGACAATTATGCTTAGGTAAATTGCCCTTGTATTTTAGTGTGTATGTTATCTTCTCCCTGTGTCATAATGTGAAGTAACAGTATATGCTCTTTAGTCATGCACCTCGTTTCTTCTGAAATGCAGCTTCATTACAGGGACATTAAAATGCATTAATGACATTAGCTATATACCTATATCAAAGTTCAAACTTCTTATCTCAATTAGAACTGGAAAAAATTGGCAGAAAACTTTACAATTCAGATAAATCTTTCTATTCTCTTTAAAGAGAATGGGATGCTACTTTCATCCGCAAAGATCAATGAATTAAATATGGGTTCAGTATAAATTTTGCTCCCTCCTAATCGAAAGATCTTCATCTCTTGCATAAGAAATTAATGCAAATTCAGTGTCTCAGGTAAAGATAGTAACCATAAATCTGTGGTTTAGATAGGTAGAATATTCTGATTTTCTCTAAATGAGGATATAATGAATTAATACTCAACTGTAACAAATGTTACAGTTGAGTGTTGAGAGTTTATTTCTCTTAAACAATAGCAATATTGCTAAAATATTTTTAAAATTTCAGTGATGATACATGTATGTAGTTTCTGATGAAATATTAACTTGCTTTCATTAAGCTGTTCTTGCAAAACTCAGTGTTTGAATTTAGCCTCCCTGCTTTTGGAGCATCCAAATTTATTAATGAGCGTCTTGCTTGGTCCATAGTAAATTACAGCTATAGGGAGCTAAATTAGATATGGAATTTTTTAATATAAGTCCTCTGAAATACATGATGCAGAACTTTTTTTATTCTGTTTTATATCTGCAAAAGGATTTGCAATTATGTTAAAAAATGGTACCCTTTTTTGTAAGTTCTTTAAAGTTTTCATTTTGTTTTCTTAGTAAACATTTAAACAAGGGAACAATTTAAAAATAAAAAAACTCCTAGATGTCACTACTGAAAATAGGAGTGCATAGGACATTGTAGAGGACTTGAGACACAGAATAGGTAACCTCACCTGAAGAAAATATGGAGGAATGAGTCACTTGGCTTGTCTCTCTTGGAATTCAGGATGTTTCTTCCTTGTCAGCTCAGAAATTAGCTCAGCAAATATTGCAGCAGTTTTCTTAAATCAAATCCTCAAAAAAAGGATTTTTGTTTGTGGAAGTGTTTACATGGTCAGGGTCTGGAACAGAAAATAGAAGACAGAAAGCCATTCTACACATAGAGGAAACAACAAGAGAATAAGATACCAGGGGGATGGCAGGGTAGCTTAAAAAGTGTTGTTTGTACATTGGTCTATTGTGTACTCTTTTCTTGAGATAAAAAAAGGAAAGGCTTTTTCCCCCCCAAACAGAATTGGTTTTGATAAGAGAAATAGTATACAGGAATGTACATATTCAGCCAGCTAATAATTGTTATATGAAATATCTATGTAATTCCATTAAAAATTCCCTGCACCCCCAAATTCGCTATTGCAATTCAAAATTCAAATTCAGGTGCTGATTCCTACACATGAGAATATGTATTTTATGTATAAATAAAGGAATTTAGTCCCTATTTCTGTTGTTCAGTGAAGCATAAGCAGCAGCAATCATGCTCTCAAGAAAGATAAAATGAGTAAAATCCTATGTACCTTTAAAATAATTGGCTTTGTGTTTGTGCATGCACAGCAGCCAAGGACTTAATGAAAACTTTAAAATCCTTCATTCATACAGCCTCATAGAGTGTAAACAACCAGGTAGAAGACTTTGATAGACTGCCTCATTATAGTGGTGCCTGTGCCATTTAATCACAAAGCAGACGGCAAGCCAGTGGCCTCTTACAATGTAGAATGTAATTTTTCTATTTGAAAACTATTTTGCACAAGCCAAATTCAATTGCTTTAAAAATAAAAGCTGAGACACCTATTCCAACCTACTTATATTGACTTGCACGTATTTTCCTTACAACTCCGGATGGATATGCCTGGTTGATGCTCAGAGCTGTCAAAATATTAGCATACAACCCTAAGTTTATTTATTAAAAAAATTACCTTTGACTATGGAAGTTATTCATAATTTCTCACTCTTTCCTTTTCTTTTTCATTATATCATAATGAGCATTAACAAAACATGCATCTTTGGTGCAGCTGTTGGGATTTCTTTGTAATTTTTCTAGAACTCTGTATTTTTTCAAAATAGAGGCAAAAATTCAATAAAAATGTTAGATACAGTTTAAAATTCTATATTAAAAGTATTTGGGTTTTAATTCCTTACAAACTGTTTTATCATCTGCATTTTAAGAATGAAGTCTATCTGAAGATGTTAGTCAAATCCATTGTGTAATGCTGTCTTATCATAGGCTTAATTTTTTTCTTTTCAATCTTCATTTAAAAATACCTTGTTTATAGCAATATTTGAATATTTGCTAACTTCTGAATAATTTGTGTTTTCTTAATCATGAATGTGCTCTATCTTAATTATAATACTTCATCTTACCAGTGTAATTAAACTGTAAGAAAATATGTAATTAAACCTTCCCTGATGGAATACAATTTGTAATTGTCCTGGTTTAGCACCAGTCAGCAGCTAAGCCACACACAACCACGCACACACTTCCCCGGTGGGACAGGGGAGGGAATCAGAAGGGTAAAAGTGCAGAAACCCGTGGATTGAGATAAAAACATTTTAACAGGCAAAGCAAAAGCTGTGAGGGCAAGCAAACCAAAACAAGCAATTAATTCACAACTTCCCATGGGCAGGCAGGTGTTCAGCCATCCCCAGGAAACCAGGGCCCCATAGCACGTAATGGTTACTGGGGAAGGCAGACACTCCAAACATCTCCCTGTTCCTCTTTCTTCCCCCAGCTCTGTGTGCTGAGCATGCCACCATACGGTCTGGAATGTCCCTTGGGTCAGCTGGGGTCACCTGTCCTGGCTGTGCCCTCTCCCAGCTCCTTGTGCACCCCAGCTACCTCAGTGGTGGGGTGGGGTGAGGAACAGAAGAGACCATGACTCCGTGTAAGTGATGCTCAACAGTAATGAAAACATGCCTGGGTTATCAGCTGTTCGAGGCACAAATCCAAAACACAGCCCCATACCAGTGTCTGTGAAGAAAATTAGCTTTATCCCAGTAAAAACCAGCACAGTAATATAATACTCAGTAGACAGAACCTCTCATTAAGTTACACACAGTTCTGTTAGAAGTGTGAGTGTCTTTTTATTTTATCTTTGGCTTTTTTTATTAAGAAGGATGTAAATACAGGCTACAAAGACTACAAAGCCTGTTAAGCATAAATAACTTTATACAAATATGTGCAGTTTTTCAGACCAAGAGTGGAATTCAATTCTATATAGAACTGTAATGAAAGTCTGTGCAAGAACTTATATTCCAAACAGCTTGTCAAAGTGAGACCAAAGAGTCTTGAACTGTCAGCTTTCTGCATAGAGCTGGATTCTGCCCTGCAATTACAGCAGGTTGAAGCATGAATTACTTCTGCCGTGACATTTTCTTGCATTTTAGGTGAGAGTTTGAATCAGCAGATATTTGCACAGCTCTAGCTGCTTTTTGCAGTCAATCTCACTGAAGCTAAGTGGAGCCTGCTTATGTCTGTCAAGAGATTCTGTATGCAAATATATGTATATAAGAGAGATGAGGTAGCTAGATAGACTGAGTGATGATATTGACAGGGACCTTCTCTATGGCTACATGAGTTCCATTGTCTGAGGTGAAATAGGAAATACAGATACTTTTTCAGGTATTGAAACTGTTCAACATTATTAACTTGGTATTTAATATTTTACTAGCCATGTGTCAAGGGAAGAATAAAAATAATAGGCAGAAGCCCTTTATGCAGTTACAGCAGGAGAAGGAGTGTCTGTGATCACAAAAGTGCTGTTGGTGAGATAAACCTTCTGTTGTAAAGGTGACATGTAAAATGTGCAGAAGCTACTCCAGGTCAGAGTAAATCAAATTTCTAAAGTAATCAGGTTGCCATCTCTGCTTTTCATTTTGACTAATTAGATACCTAACTAAAACCCACTATAATTTACATAGTCATTTTTCCTTGATGTTGTCTTTGTTTTGCTGATGCTTTGAAAAAGATGCCTAGTGAACTGTGAATCTATGTATTCTTCCATAAGGCTTGTCTGTTGTGAAAAGATACTCAATATTTTTGTTTCATCTGGACCTAAGCTTCATAGGACAGAGTAAGTAATTTCAAATTCAGGAAGTCAACAGCTCCTCTGCTGTATTTTACTTTCTACATATATACATAATTGTTTTCATTATGTGCATTTTGTATTATTTTTAGTTATATTTTAAAAATATGTAGGAAACATGGTGCCAGTTTCTGAACTGGGCTCTCACAAGAACTTGATACAGTCATTCTTTGTCCTGTCCTGAAAAATCTGCATTTTTCAGTCTCCAGTGAAGAGATTTGTGGTTTGTGTCATGATAAACCAGAGTCCTAATAGTTGTCATTTATTATCCAAAGAGGGACATGGATCTGAAGAACAAGAGGATTCCCATTAATGCTTCAGAAAAATTAAGCTTGGCTTGTCCTTACTTTCCTTTAAGAAAGCAAACTCACAAGCTCTGTGGACTTAAAGGGTCAGCCTTTCATAGAGGGTTTCAGTGTATCTCTGCCTATGAACAATAAGGTCTTGATTGTGTTCTTCTGGAATAAATTGAAGGTTTCCTATTGATTTAAATGCAGATCATGCCAAAGTAAAAAAGAAATCCTTATGCAAGAGACCAAAGGAAAACTACTGAATAGTTTGAATGTTTAAAAACTATATGAAAACCCAAGAAGAACTTCAAATTTAGTACTTGGAAAAAAATTAAGTTTCAAATCTGGCTGGTTTTGTTTGCTTGTTTATCTTACAAAAGACTACTGAAATTAAATGTTTACACTGAGACATTTATGGAGCTGACAGATACAACAATTAGAGGTCAGCTGGAAAGTTTCTCCTAATATTAGTTTTAAAGAAATACTATTCTTATATGAATTATTCGTATAAGAAATCGAAGAATTACTGTAAATTGATGTTTCTAATTAAAATTTTTAATTTAAAAAAATAAACTAAACAAATATTTTATGTTGTTTTTGTTAGACATGGAGAAATACTTAATTTATTTTTTTTTCTCTTCCTGTGCTTTCTTTCCAAAATTCCCATAATACAAAGTTTAGTTTCACATATAGGTACATGTTTGTGGGGGAGTCATGCAATGGACAGTGTAAGATTCTGGCCTGTGGAGAAAATGGTAGGAGCCTGAAATACAGCTTAAATGAGGCAGAAGCAGCTCATCACCACTGGGAATTAATTCTAAATCTCTGTGTTTGGAAAGTGAGAGATTTCCAGTTGCTTACTTCAAAACTACCTCTATGTAACTTAAAAAACCTCCAGTTTTTATCTGTTTTTAAACTAAAACGCTTTTCTAGTTTGCTCTTTGCATGAGTTAGTGCTTATTTTACAAAACAAAGGTATATCTGCAATAACTGGGATGACCAAAGGAAGCAGGGCTGTTCACCCAAAGGTTAATAGCAAGAGATCTGGATAATTTAATTTGTAGCTCTCCTTGTTATTGTCTTCCTTCTTGTAGTGGTTGCCTGCACAGCTGCTTTAGGCGTTATAGAAACTGCAGTAATTTTTTGTACCAAAACAGTTCTCTCAGATTCTGAGTACAGCCTTGCTAATTATAGGAACTATATTTTAACTGTTAAAATCCCCCTTTAAGATAAGAAAATGTATGTAAGCTTTCAGAGTTAAAAAATGGTATTGCCATTTTAATTCCTTGGGATTTTTAGCTTGAGTGAAATCAGAGATTTAAAGTTTTATGCAGGCATGTAATCATCCATATTCCGTGATTTGGCAGAAGCACAGGGAAAAGTAGAGGTAATTCCACCATCCTGTCTCTTCTCAAAGCATGTCTTGGGTAGACCGCTTATACCAAATTACATAAGCATCTTTGTTGTATTTTTTAAATCTTCTGCATCTTTGCTGACATTGCTTAAAGGTGTGCTAATTACTGTCAGTTGCTGTAATACTGGACACCTGTGAGCTTGGAATTAGGCAAAGACAACCAATTCATTTTATGTAGGACACTGAACAGGGAGCAGATGGTAATAAGCTTCAGTCAACATCAAGCTGGGGAGGATTCACACCACCAAGCTAGATGTGGAAAACTCAAAATCCTTTGGCTAATCCCATGAGCCAGCCATTCTCCCTAATTGTGTCTTTCCATAAGAAGATGTACTTTACGTGTTCCCGTCTCAGCTGAATGAACAAACATGATTTAATGTACTGACTTTAGGATTTTACTAATCTATTTATTAGTTCCCCTTTCAAGGGAAGTTATAATGATGTGTTTTCACTTAAAGCAATTAGTATGTATTTTTAACAGGGGAAATGACTTAGATTATAATTACAGAGCATTATGCTATACTTCTAATGATTTTGCTCTTTAGAAAAATGAACAGTGAGAACCATTTTGCATAAAGTTATTACCTTGCTCTAACAACCTAATACTAACTTCCTTCTCAGGCTGTTGGGTGACCACAGCTGTTGGCCTGTGTCTTAGACTGAAATAAAAAAGAAGAAAATGAATGAACATTTTCAATTGCATCTGTAGCAACGGAAATATTTGTCTTTGTATAGTTTTGAAGCAAAACCAAAGCTAATTTTGTGAAGGTTTTACTGCTGTTTTTTATACTTATAGTTCCCAGTGTTGCATGTTTTAAAATGGAAAATTAAATCTAGTGCTATAGTAGCAACAAGTCTATGAGACAGTTAAAGTAAGCGTGCCTTGTCTGTATGTTCGACAGACAGCAAAGATAAAATAAAAGGTAGGACAAATGCAATTCTACCCCTTTTCCAGGAAGAAATTATGTGACACATGCGCTTGGCAAAGAGTTGGTTTAGTCTCATGAGAAAAGTGGGCAATCACAAAATAGTAGATAGGAAGCGTTGCAGGCAGGTCTTCAGCCTCGTGCATCCACTGGTTTGCATGCGTTGTGTGATGGGAGAAGTGGCAGGTGCTGTGGAGTCTGGACCAGCACCACAAGAAAATTTCATCCCTTCTCTTCTCAGCTGCAGTGTAGGCTCTTCTCTAAGAAGGCTATTTGGCTGAGCAGTTTTTGCAATGTTTTTTCTCAAAGTACATTAAGGAAGCTATATACATTTTCCTAACCCTGACTCTTTCAGCCGGCATAGAAATTACTGAAATAATTGATAGTCAATAAAAGAGAAGTTTCACATTAGTGAGGTTATCTCAATCAATCCCCTGTACAGAGATCTAACTGAAAAACTAACTATTATTCTTCTCTTTAATTCTCCTAAATTACCTCACATCAACAAACCTTGCTAGATCCCCTCCTGTGGAAGGTAATTTTCTAAAAGCTTGCAAATAAAAAGCAGAAATGGCACTGTGTTGTAAAAGTGAGACAGAATGCAAAAAGGCTAGAGATTATGGATTTACTGACAAATGGTTGGAAACATTTGTCCTTTGACAGTATTGCTGTAATCTCGTAGGTAAATACTTGCACTTTTTAGATGTTTCACTGCACAGTGTAGATTAATAAAGGGTGCTTTGGTGAGCCGGGCAGTCTGAAAGGAGGGAGGTTCTGAGCTCTAGGTATTTCAATTAAGAAAGTGGAGACAGCTGCTCACTGTTTTCCTAGACAGGAAATGCATTGGAAATGAGTGGGGGTGAGCTGGTAAAATTTGGACCTTGAATGCATGCCTGAAAAATGGGCCTGCGTGCAATGAGACTAAAAGTAATGGGATTGAACAAGTTCTTAGTAGAACTTGGACAAAAATCTGGACAAAGTAGGAGGGTGGGGAGAAGGTAGGACTCAGCAGATAAGGGGTTAGGAAGGGTGCAGTAAACAAGTGGATTCATAACACAGCTCAGATCTCTTGCAGACATGTTTCTGATAAGTTAAAAATAAAGCTAAGCTTCACGAATGGTTTTTGCTGAGGTTCCATCACTATCAAATAAAACATGGGTTGTAAATTATGACCTACCTGCATCTCAAAATACTTTCAGCCATCATACCAGCTCTCTTTTTTTCCATGCAGATAGATATTTCTCTTTTAAGATACCAGACACTGTGAACCAAAGCAACTAAGCAGGAGCTTGTGTGATACATCATACTGAAAGATGATCCATGTTGTTCTTTAACCCTCTTCTGACTAACAGAAATACCTTAATTTGGTTATAGACCCATCTTGTAATGTAGGGCTTTCCTTTAGTCACAGCAGTTTATTAAGTCCTCTAGGTGTGGGATGGCTGTCTGTTTAAGATGAGCTGGCTGGGTGCCACTAGAAGCATTTGGTTCTTGAAAAAGTCTATCAAGACTCAACGTTTTTGTTGTGAATCCCTGAAAGGGTTACAGGATTTGAGGAAAAAACTGATGCTGGCTCTTGTGGTATGTGGGTGAGCTGGAATTTTAAAGATGTGAGTGAAGAACAAGGAAAGCATGGAGGTTTGATTCAGAGCAGTTCTGTCAAAGATAGGGAGACTCTGTGGAAGACTGAGCATGTGTTCAATGTGTTATTAATTTTTCCTCCTTTTGCTTTTTACTTTCCTATCACAAGGCTGCTGTTGTGTAGGCAGCTTGTCAATGTACAGTGTATTTGAAATGCTCTGATAGGAGCAGAGTGACTAATTGGCTTGGCTGTATTGAAGGCATAACAGTTTGTAGTCAAATTATTTCTTTTGTCAGCTTTAAGATCTGTTCTGAGAAATATACTCTATAGGGCACTCTTGGAAAAAAACGTTTTAAAATTTCATCAGAGTTCTGATTTCTTTCTAAAAAAGAATCTATTAAGTGCTTTTTTGTTTGTTTTCTCTTCATGAATTATGATCATTATTAATGTGGTAGCTTTTTTCCAGAGCTTTTTTGTTTCTTAACTAATAGTGAAACCTATGCTGTTGTGAATATCAATTTACTATTAGTGTTGTTTAGTAAATAATGAATGTTAGCAGTAGGCAAAAAATTTTAAATCAACTTCACGTCTAAAACGTAGTGTACATTGTATTCCTCTGTCCTCAAAGGGTTTTATGTTGAGTACTGCTGCAGTAAGGCATGTGAAGAGCTCATCCCTTATATAGATAATTTGTGTTTTGATACAAAGGATATAAGGAATGGGAATGGACATTAAAATCAAGCATCTATTTTGAAGTATTCATCCGTTCACTGTTTAAGATTTACTGGAAGTGACTAAAGAACTTTGATGTTCAGATTGAGTTTAAAAAAAAACAGACAAAAAAAGCCAAACAACCCAAACCACAACAAAAAACCCAAGGACTTGTTGGATTGTTTGTAAGTATTTGTGCTAGTATTCAAGCTGAAGATAGTTTGATCCCCTTTAAGAGGATACTTGAAACTAGTTCCATGTTTGAATGCTGGGCAAATATTTCCTCAGCCTTTCTTTTCTCTCAGCTTTCAGTAAGAGTAGAAGCCATGACAGTGCTTGGGAAATTGGTGTGTTGCTATGGAAATAGATGTTATACCACCAGTTTATGCTTCATTTCCACATCCAATGTGGAGTTATAAATGAGGGAGAAATCTCTAGGATACTGTTTCTATACAAGGAAAAAATTAAAATACACCAAATATTAATTGTGATTTAATTGAGGTGTTTTTAATATGTCATGACATTCAGATTAATTTTTTTTCTATAGCTGATCTGTAAAGCACTTGTCTAAATTTTTAGAGCTTCAGGTTCTGTGCCTGATTCAAACTGGTCGGGCACAAACCTATTTCAAATCAGGAATTAGGGCGTTCAACAGAGATGTCAAATTACAGCAGAGCTTACATAAATACTCTGTTGTCCTACTGTCCTGGTTTCATCTGGGATAGAGTTAATTTTCTTCCTAGTAGCTGGTACAGTGCTGTGTTTTAGATTTAGAATGAGAGCCATGTTGATAACACGCTGATGTTTCAGTTCTTGCTAAGCAGAGTTTGCACAACATTAAGGCCTTTGCTCCTCACCCCACCCTGCCAGCAAGGAGGGTGGGCGTGCACAAAAGTTTGTGAGGAGCACAACCAGGACAGCTGACCCCAACTGACCAGAGGGATATTCCATATTTTGTGTCATCATGCTCAGTATATAAACCAGGGACAAAGCTGGCTGGGAACCACTGCTCGGGAACTGGCTGGGCAGCAGCCAGTGGGTGGTGGGTGAGCAATTGTATCCCGTGTCACTTGTTTAGTGTATTCTAACTAATTTCTCAAATAGTTGTTCCTGTTGTTTTCTCTTCCATTTCCATCCTGTTAAAATGTTGTTATATCAAACCACAAATTTTATTTTTTCCCCCCAGTTTTCTCCCCCGTCCTGCTGGCAGGGGACAGTGAGTGAGTGAGCAGCTGTGTCGTGTTTAGCTACCTGATGGGTTAAACCATGACACTTACCTTTGCAGTTCTCATGAAACAGGATGATTGTTCATTAGTAAGCTGTAAGCAAACTCTCTTTACTAAATTCAAGAAATTAACAAGGTAATTGATAATTGATGAAAGAACTGCCAGCAATCATGTTCAAGTTTCTGGTTGGGTATCTATGTGCACATGCAGGGGAAAAGGTTCTGTCAGACATTTATTTTGCTTGGTTTGGAAGGATTAAGTAAAGAAATTGGTTGGAGGTGGAGGGAGTACAGAAGGGGAGACAAATGGTCATTTCTGAGACTTTCACACTCTGCTTGTTTTACTGCAATACAGGAAGTATCTGTCCTGTGGGTCTGAACAGGATCATTCGTGTATGAGAAGAGTGATTTTTAGACGTTGTCCTCTACAGCCACAAAACCTACTTCTAATGCAAAATGTGTGTCTGGGCCATAACTCTCATCTGA
Organism: Daphoenositta chrysoptera; assembly: GCA_013397915.1. Classification (NCBI taxonomy): domain Eukaryota; kingdom Metazoa; phylum Chordata; class Aves; order Passeriformes; genus Daphoenositta; species Daphoenositta chrysoptera. The sequence goes on along the minus strand of VZRO01001177.1, from coordinate 344,297 downwards.
ATATTCCTGAATCATAATGATGATCATGTCACTACTGGGACAGCTCATTTTTTTGTGGACAACCATCCTGCCCTTCAACCATGAAGCCAGATGCCACTGCCTCCAAACAGGGTTGTTAGCTGACCATCTCACAAGATCACAAGTGTACTTGCACCTCTCTTTAACTTCCATGTTTTAGTCATTGCTGCTTGAATAGGTGCAAATTTTCGGGTCCAGAGGTGAAATTCTTGGTCATAAATGAGACAACTGAAGTGCCAGCTTTCAAATCACAGCTGCCATTTTCACTGATAGAATTCCCTTGTTTTCAGTCTCGGACTATCTTGGAGTCTTTTCTGGAGAGTAAATGCTAATTATTTCATTCTATCTGAGAAACAGTTCTTCAGTGACACAAGATAGAAATTTAGTTCTCATTTCCGTCTAATTCTCAGAAATCAAATTATTTTTTCCAGTTGTGTTTAGTTGTGAATAGTTGCTTCCCTGGAGTGTGGTGAACACCACAGCAAAAGAAGCAGGGTAACATGAAAAGAAGGATAGTAACTTTATTTATGTATTTACCACTAGCATATTTTCTTCAAAGAATCTACTGTTGGGAGTTGAAAATTGAATTTTTTTAAAAACTTTTTTATTGCTTCTGGTGTATCTGACTACATGTCAATAGGTTGAAGCAACTCGTTCTGTCTGCTTTCAGCAGTACTTGTAGTTGTTTAGATAAAAAGTGAAAGACACAAAATCTAGTTATTCATCCTAGGTGTCGTCACAAAGAAGTTTTTGCCCTGTTCATTCAGCCAGCATTAATTGCAGATGACGTGCACAAAATCAGGTTTTTTCCTTAGAAGTAAATTCTTTTCTATTTGAGCAGTAATTTACATGTGTGGAATTACACCAGTCTCAGACACTTAGGACTCCTGGATTGGCAATGAAAATGTCTAAAATACAACAGAAGAACATTTAAAGATCAATGAAATTTCAACAAAGTCCCATGTAGTTTTCAAGGTGTTAAATATGCTTTTGAAATTGTCAGAAAGCAGTTGATTTGAGCCCGTGGTCCCTCTAGCCTAGGTTTAATGTAATTTCATGATGGATGCATCAACACCGCTGCTACAACAGTGATAGGACTTAAAACCTTATGTGGAAAAGAGGAGACGGGTGCCATTACAGAAAAAAAACTCCACCTTAATTTAAAATCCCATATACTGGCCATATACTATTTCTTCTCTTAAATTTAACAAAATGGTCATACTTAATCTGTGCAGGATACTGGTTATCTTAGACAGGTAGTAAAAGGTACAAATTTTGAACTTTCCCAGAAACATCTTTGTACAAATGTCTTGATGAGGTGATCAAACCATCAAAAACTTGTGAACAAAGAGTACATTGTGTAGTGGAAAGTAAAAGCGTGCGTTTCTATAATAGCATGATCCCAGATACAGAGTTATTTCTGTCCCTTCATAATTTCAGAAGAACGGAAACCACCATTCCAGTGTTTGCAGTCTAATTTCTATTAGCTTTTGTTCAGAGCCTGACATCTGCATGCATGCTTTGAACTGTGCTGTGTTCTGAGTGAAGAGAAGAGGGCAGAGAATTATGCATCTCGGAGGCATAAAGCCTGCTAGATTAAAAGAAAATGCATATTCTTACTCTAGACAAAGCACTAAACTTTTCTCTAGAAATTACTGAATCTTAATCCTGAGACATTGTAATCATATTTTACCTTTATATAGTGGTCTGAACCCATTGTTACAAGACCCTTGCTTTCACTAAAGTTAACAATACATAAGCTTTTTAGGAAATCCTTTATTTGGAAGGGAGAAAGTTGAGTTTCAGCTTGGAAGCGGAAAGAGCTGCCATCCTAAATTGCTTTTTCAAAAATGTGATGAAAAGTTTTGTTGCTGAGAAGAAGGTAGCAATATAAAAATGGGGGAGGGGAAGTGGGAAAAGAAGACTAAGGAAGTGGAAGGAGAAAACTGAGGGAAAAGCACACTGTGTTATTGCTTTCTAGAGTTTCAGAAGTAGTCCTTGATAGACAATTGCCTTTGGTTGAGAATCCTGCTTCCAGGGTGGGCAAGTAGAGAGACCTCTTGTAGGCTCTGTGAACCAATTTTGCTTCAGCTCATTAAATTCCAGTTTTAAAGGGAATAGAGGGCAGAACTGAGATAAAAAGGCTGCATGTTAAGAGAGGGAGATCTCCAGGTTGTTTTCTCTCGGAACTTCTCTCAGAGAAAAATGTAACTCTAAAAGAAAATTTGAGCATTTAAGGTTTAATTCAGTCACTAATTCACTTATTCATAGGATCATGGAGGTCACCTAGTCCAACACCCCAGAGTGGGACTGTTAACTACTGGTATGTGATTTTAAAATAATCTCAGCCATCATATCAAGCTTTTGCTGTTCACAGTTTGCAGGAATTCTCTGCAGCAGTAATGAAAAAGATACTAAAATAGATTTCTTAATGTAAGCACTCTCTTAAAACACATGTGCCATCTCTTATGACAGTTCTGAGAAATTCTAATCACCTCTAGCAAAATTGGAGAGTACTGCTATAGAAATTAGAACTTCAGCCAGCAATGCTTGCAAGTGTTTATATTTTTTAATAACGTATACTTTGTTTAAATCCTGTGTGCTAATGAATTTTTCTCTTGGAGTGCTTATAAATGTGTTAAATGAGTTAAATTTTGACATTTTCTCTTCTTTCATTTTGAGGGTATACATTCCCCTCAGTAAAGCTTGAGTAAAGGTATACACACACACTGAGACATTTCATCGTGGGTGTATTTTTAGAACAAACACCCACTTATATAATTGACTTGGATCTCTGGAGAAAAGGTGTAGTGCTGTTAAAAAGATCGGTGACAAGTAGAATGACACAACATGCACGACCTTAAAGGAAGTAAGTATGTGTTGTATTGTGTTACTGAATTAGCTTATGGTCACTGAGGGATTTTTTTTTTTTAATGGTTTGCCTTACTTTCCTGAAAAAACATCAAAGACTTATATTTCAATAAATTAAACTATTATTTTCTACTTATAGGCATGGGATAAAGGGAGAGAACTTTTAACTTCTCTTTTAAAATAATACCATTGTAAATAAGCAGTAAGACTCTTAAAACAAAGCTGAGAAAATGGTCTAATCCAAAGTTTGTGCTGGACAAAAAAATTATTATCTTAACCAATAAAAAATATTTTAGTTAGTCCTAGACGAAATTATTTAGTTAGTCCTAGGCAGAATTCAATTTTAATTGGAAGTGATTTTAAGACTTCTAAAACTAAAGGTCAAAATAAAAAATATGCGGCCTCACAATTTCTGGATGCTGAAGACAAGCTGAATATAAGACAGAATATAAGCTGACAGACAGCTGACAGAATATAAGACAGAAAGACAAGCTGAATATAAGTGGACTACTTGGTGAAAATTCTGTCCGGACAATTCTAATGCTTCTAAAGTATTCTAAAGAATTTGTCCCAAAGATCAGCTCTAGTATTGATCTGTATAGGTATATCTTGTGAAAACGTTTTTTTCCTAATTTTTTACTATGTTTTGTTTGTGCATTTTTTGTTAGCAAATGATTAAAAAAGGAAAATTCTGAAAAGGAACCGGTAAAATATTTACGTAGACCTGTTAAGAGTAATTCTGGCCACCCATCTTAATGACTGTATTTTGAAGCAAAGCTTGGCTCTGTTTTGTGAAATAGACCATTCCTCTCTTTTCTTGTGGTTTCTGCCTGTGATCAGTGGGAATATTGCTCTCACTCCCTTTTGAGCAAGCCCTTCATCCGCAAAAGATGTCTGGAAAAGTTAATTACAAATAAGACATGAAAAGCATGTAGGAACTCTGCTATTGCTTTCCACAAAGACCAAGTTTTGAAAAAATTAAAACCCCCATAAACCTCCTGTCTTCCAATGCTTGTACCATTCATAATTGCATTTTAATGATGTTTCTGCAGCCTTCAGAAACAAGGATAGGAGCATCAAAAAGATCTACAAAATATTTTAAAGCACATTACACTAAAGCAAGGATTGTAGGATGATGTTTCCTAATGATTAAGAATAGGAAACTTCAGCTGTGTATATAGAAAGAAACATACAGACTCCTCTATGGCATTGCAAAGTGTATTTGGTGGAACATATACTGTGAGACAATTACTAATTCTAATAATATTCTTCAGTTGCTGTGCTGCTAATAATAAAAGAATGGGGACATTTCATAGAAAAAAAAAGGAATTCTTGTTGTATGCAACAATAGAAATACCAGCAGAAACGTAACAATAGAGAGAGGTAGAAGTCTGTGAACAAGTAAAAAAAAATCACTGTAAGTAGGGCTGATCTTCCATTATAAGCCTTCTCCATTTATGTAATATTTTAGTAATTTATGAAGTCATAGAGCTTATATCTATCATAAACCAAGACTGAACTAATTTAAAGTGATTATTGAAAGATATTTAAAAGTCCAGCAGGGCAGACTTAAGGAGACCACAGGGAAAACAGTAGGAACCAGAGACTTGTTAATTCGAAAGGTAGACGAGCCGAAGGAGGAATTACAATTGTGTGCTGAGAAGAATAGAGTTGGATCCTTCTAAAGAAAAATAGAACAAAAGCCTCTGCCATCAAAAAGCAAGATGGTACAGCATCCTCGATTGCTGAGTGTCACGGTGGCTGTCGTGCTGTGACCTGATGCTCTGAGTTCACTGGTGAAAGCTGCATTGAACTAACATGTCTTCACCTGAATGGCTCTCTGCTGATAGATTCCTTATAATACATGTTCAAAAAAACAAAAGCTAGTAGTAGAGTGTACTAAAAAAAGTGATTTCAAGTAAAAGGCAAAAATCCTTTCATGCAGATGTTAGCTGGGCGAATTAGAATTTGTGGTGGGACAGGGCTCATAAATTAAATCACAATAAAAACTGTCTCTCCAAAGCACGGTGGCTATGTATTAGACAGTGAGCACCTATGAAAAAGAATTATGAATGTGAAATGTCCAGTATTTTCTCTCCCTGTGACTCCTCAGAAAGGAAATTATTTTGATCCTATTGAGCCAGTACCATAAGGACAAGAAGAAAAACTGTCACACTTCAAATATCGTCTTAGATATAAATTGTGTGATGAGTACAGAAGGAGTAGCAGGCACCTATTGCATGGCTCTCTGCAGCTGAAGGAGGCAGGGCTCAGTGACTTGCACATTTTCTCTCATTCATCTATGCCCAACTTTTACCTAACTCTATTCCAGTTCATGTGCAGGCTGGGTCATTTAAGTGCATGCTTTAAAGCAAAAAGTAACGTGTAGCAATTGCTGTGCTGCAGTGCTGGACTTAGACCTGTCTGTATCGAGGCAAGAGTTTTAATGACCACATGCAAAGAGTTGCTTGGCTTAATTCCCGAGATAATGGAAATATAACTGTGATTTTAGAAACCTATTTATGATATAAATCTGTTGGGGAATGGCCATAATATGTGTTGGTTAATATGCAGAGACAGAATTTATCTGCTGCTGTCAGCATGTATTATCTGATATATAGATAACGTAAATATATACCTAATATAAATCACCTCTCAAACACTGAATTGCTCAGTGAGGATGACTGAGATTTCCAGTGTTTTTTTATTCAATTTTACACAAAAAAACTTCCTTGTCTCTCCTCCCTATCCCACCTTCAAAACAGAAACTTTAATTCTAAGGTATTGAAAATCATTTGGGTGTTCTCACCATGACTTTGTTGTAAACAAAATCAGTCAAGAAGATGCACTTTCTGTGGATTCTTGATGTGTAAGACAGCAACTGTGGTGAGCTAGTCAATAGGCCCAAAGATACAATTCCTTGAAGATGCTAAGGGTTGATTAGAACACTTTGCTTATTTAACTATTCTAATACTAAAAAATATAATAAAGTCATTAGTCCATTCTCTCACAGTATCTGAATTTACAGAAGACAGAATTTGGCAAATTTTTTTGTAGTTCATGATTCATACCATGTTCTTACTCAGAGTGGTTATTAATAGAGGTAATCATTCTATTAAACCTACTGGGTATTTTCCATAAAATCTGCATATTTTGTATTGTAACCATAGTTTTCTGCCAGCTTTTTACATGGAAAGGTTGCTTAACAAGAAAACTGACTTGCTGTGGTTTGGGAGTTTGCTCATTGCTGTCACCATATAATAGAGCTGTATCTGTAACAAGCTACCTACATTTTCAGTCTTAAACTCTTACTAGGAGGTCAGAACTAAGATAGACGTTACTGCTGCAAAGCCAGATTTTGCTTCTAGTAGAATGTGTGAGCACACAGCATTCCCACCCTGCTTCTCTTTTATGTTGGACTACATTCAGCTTCATATCTTGTATCTGAGACCGTCTCAGGAGTGGCAGGAAGTGAGAAGGGAGCAACACGTCTTTCTGCTGTTGTCCTACATGCACTTTTCATACAGCAAATGAGAAAATTTGTGTTAGCTACTCTTGAACCAACATGCTAGATGTTTGTACTCTTTTATTTGACCAGAAATGCTACAACTTTTTTTTTCTTTTCTCTCTTCCACCCACTCATGCCCTCAGGTGGTCCCCAGAGCACAGAAAATCAATGTGCTTTCTATTTCTAAGCGGCTGATGAGACTATAAAAATAAATAGCATCAGTCGGGTAGACTAATAATTTTCTTCTGCCCATGGGAAATAGTTGTAGAAGGACAACCTTAGCTCCTACAAGTTCTGGAATGCTGGTGATAATCAGTGGAAGTTGGGGGAGGGGTGGGAAAGTTGTTTTGAGAGGGCTTTTTTCCTCGTGGGATGACCATAGTTCCTTTAACGAAGAAAGAAATGTTTGATATATGAGGCCTTGAGTGTTACCAGTTCGGGTCTGAGCCAAAGCACACTAAAACATGGGTTCTGTGGATTTACCTGAATACGTTTTGGGTGAATATCTCAAACAATTCAGGGCAGATTTTTTGGAGACATTTCACAGGTACAGAGCAGGGAATTCAAAATGGTCTTTTGGAACTAGGAAGTTTGGGGTTGGAAACCATCTGCTTTTCCTCTGCTTTATTTCCCTGGGGTTGTAAGAACGTGTTTCCTAATCCCCTATAGTAGCTATTTCCCCGCAGGACATCCTGTCTGGGAATGTAACATACCAGCTGCATTTGTGTACTGAAGGAAGCTATTTCATGCTATTTTTCTTTGAGTAAAAGCTGTCTTTATCTGTTAAAAATTTGCTGTTGCAACAAAAGCTGAACAGAACTGGTGTTGGTAGTTACAAGAGCTAAGGGCTATAACTTTTTTTCCCAAATCCTCTTAGTTGTGTGTAAAAGCATTTGTTTTCTCTTGCTTTTCTTGCTTTGGATTATGTCTTTATTCATTACAATATTGATGCATTGTAATAGCAGATTGGTAACATCTTTAATGAGAGATTTTCAGGAAATATAGTAAAATAAGTAGCACAAGAGTGGTAGAAAGCAAATCACTCATACAAACGAAGCTGTATTTGAAATATGTATCTTTCTGTCTGCATTAGTCTGAAATTTACAATACCCAGAGCAATGATGGTTGGTTTTTTTGGGTGTTTGGTTTGATTTTTGTTTGGGTTTTTTTACTTCAAGGTAATTCTGTGTATAAATATTGCAGAAAATTTCAGTGAATTTCCCATTTTAGTATCCATTTAATTTCTGTGGCAGAGGATTCTTGCTAACTGAGCTTTTAACTATTTCCACTTACCACAAGATGTGAATTCATCTTTCACCCCTTCAGTTAATTTAGAAGTAAGAAGTAGTGAAGGTCTTTGGGGCACGCTAGCATCTCTTATAACTATGATTCTTTGTCAGGAGGAGATTTAACCTACAGGTTACAGTACTGCAGGTGCTCAAATGCCAGAAAAACAGCACTGAAATTAGACATCCTCTGAACATCACTATTTGTATGGTCCTGCTTGAAACCTGCTGCAGACTTTGTTTTGCAGAACACCTTATTTTCTATGTAAGATTAAGTTCTCCATAAAATCTAGTGGCCATGTCATCGTACATAAAGGGGATTCAAAGCAGAATATCTAACTACATTAAAAAAAAAAAAAAAAGGATGGATTTGGTTTGTAACAAACCGACATGATTGAGTCACGCAACCTGATATTTCAGAGGTTTATTGAATATGCCACAGATAAATGCCATTTTTAAAATCTGTTCCTGTTCTGTGGTACAGTATATCAAAATATGTTGGAAGAGCTTTACTTCTACACTGGCATTCATATGTTGTTCAGTCTCACTGTATAAACATGATACATGCACTTCATGCATGCCTGTGTGCCAGGGGGAGTGACCAGGCATTTAACAGAGTCACTTACAGATTACAGTGGTATACAAGTATGAAAGCAAACCAGTGGGAGATCCCAAGTCAGAATTACAATCTAATAGGAAAATTAAGGTAAGGGCAATAATACAGAAACACTGGCTTAAACTGACAGAGTCAGGATACGACCTGACACCCTGTTGGGCAGGGTGGTGGTAGCAGTCTGATTAAATGGTGGCTGTAATCCTGTTGAAGTGATAGATGTGGAACCCAATAGGTAAGGGCTGAGTGTGGTGTTCCAAGCCTCAGATTGTATCCCGGTAGGAATGCTTGGTTCGTCCTCCTGGGCGGAGCATCTCACAGTGAGATGATGTAATTTTATGAGTCATGCAGTGAGACTTGATAGTCCATTAACAGAAGATACCACTCCAGAGGGTGTTATCATGGATGTGTCATGGAAGAGACAAAGAGCACTGCCCCACCTGGTTTTAACAGTTTATGAAGATGGTGATAGAATACATACTTTTGGTTACATCTTACATTGTAACCTAAGACAACTGGGCTTTCACACATTTACATCAGCGTGGCTGGATTTGCAAGGTTTTCGAAATATATGCTGAAATGCCAAAATGTGTCAAAGAGTAAAAGGCTCTAACTTTCCTATTGTACTCTGAGGATCGATTGCTGTTATAAATTATACACCTACATTAAATATACAGTGGCACTTACAGTCAGCTCTCATTGTTTCTTCTTTACCAAAAATGCTTTTGACTTAGTGCTATGGTCAGCTGTGTTAAATCCCATGCAAAGCAAAATTTCCAGTTATTTTATTAGTCAAAACAACAGCATCCTGAGGACTCTGATGGCTTTGTTAAGATGGGTTTCTCTGCGATAATGTGGAGGAAATATAAATGATCAGAGGGTTGGAGCACCCTCCTATGAAGACAGCCTGAGAGAGTTAAGGTTATTCAGCATGAAGGAGAGAGGGCTCTGGGGAGACCCTAGAGAACCTTCCAGTACCTAAAGAGGGAAGAGGGCCTTCAAGAGAGATGGAGCAGGACTTTTTACAAGGGCATGTAATGACAGGACAAGACACAGTGGCTTTAAACTGAAAGAGGGTAGGTTTTGATTAGATATTAGGAAGAAATTATTTACTGTGAGGATAGTGAGGCACAGGAACAGAAAAGGTGTGGGTGGCCCATCCCTGGAAGTGTTCAAGGCCAGGTTGGATGGTGCTTTGAAAAAGCTGGTCTAGTCAGAGGGGTCCCTGCCCCACAAGGTGTGTGTGTGGGGAGTGGGTTGAAGCTACATGATCTTTAGGGCCCCTTCCAATCCAAACTGCTCTATGATTCCATAATGTGTTAGAAAATCTAGCTGATGTAAACCTGGGGAATAATTTTGGATTCTGAAGATAAATTTGAGCTTGTAACCCTCTAAACTGGAGCTGTAAAAATTATTTGTGTTTTTGCCCTTTGGTAGTATAGAACAGATGTCTGTGATTACTGTTTTGTTCTGAAGCTCTGCTTCATTTTAAGGTATTCTGTTGCATGGGTTTGATTTTTTAACACTTACTTCCACAAATCTGTTCCTTCCTAATGTAAAGTACTAAGGATCTTAGCTGATAGATACCATCTTTCAATGTAAGTGTGTTATGTCAGCTTGTGTGTAACGGTCTGAATTTTGTTTTCTGGAGACATAAATAAGAACTCTATCTCAATAACTTGTTTGTTTCTCAGCATTAAGTTCCCTTGTAGGTACAATAAATACCTTTAATTTTTTCAAGAAGTCATGACTGTCTACAAAAAACGCGTAAAAGATACCATGTTTCAGCTTAATAAGCTCATCTATGGAAGAAAGGTAGTGATATTTCCATTATTTCTATGTTTATTTATAGTATTAAAAAAAAAGGAGTCCTAGTTTTCTTCTCTAAATATTACTTTCTATTGGAGTATATCAAGCCATCCTTTGTGGTTTTTCAAATTCAAGTGGACTATGTTTACTTGTAACTAATTAAAGTAAAACCTTTTTTAAAAAGTGGGACAAAAACCTGGTATTTCCACTAAAAAAAACCCCAAAACTCGTATGAGTTAACTGAGGTGGCTACTCCAGTTCAGTTTGAGAACTTACTCAGATTTAATAGTCAAGTATTGCAAAACTGTAACTTTCTCTGCTCGTATTTTTTTCTGATTACATTTAGAAAAGTATGTGTAGGAGGAGATATCAACATAAATGGGTGCATAATTGTTCCTAACTGGGTGCTGCGCATTCAGCTTAAGCTCAATGTAATGCTTGAGATTTCTTGACCATAATAATTTCTTTTAAAAATATTGCAAGCTCTGGGATTTTTCTGCTGAATGTATGCTAAAACTGTTAAAACCGAATTTTTCTTCTGGTTTCAAGGGGGTTTTTTTTGTCATCAACTCTGAGGCCAGACATGAAGTGAGCAGCATTAGTTTTCCTCCAAAAGGATCACTGCAGTTAGTCTTGCCAAAACTGAGTCAGAGATGCAGAAAGCCAAAAGAAATGGCTACTGGAGCTGATTTTTTTAAATAACCGTGAGATCAATTCAGATGTAAGTTATAAATTCTGCTGACCTGCAGACTGCTGTGGAGTTGGAGTGCATTATTTGTGTAGGCTGTCCTTCTGCCCTTGAATTGCCCTGAGGGTGCTTCAAAACAAAGTAACTGGTTTTAAACTATGGGTGCTTAAGGATTGATGAAGTTGTATAACAGTTTTCACAGGAATACAAGGAGCAGATCGGTTCAGATATGTATCCTCCTCTCTCTTTTAAACACATTAAAAAAAAAAAGCCTTCAGATTCAATAACTAAAGCGTTTGCATTATGCACAGAGTACTTTAGCTAGTAGAGGAATAGTTGGAAAATTGCTATGGTGTACTTTGATTTCATATAAATCCCTAATAATAAAATAAATCCTTTTATGGATTACATGTATAGCCTGTGACTATAACACCATAAATTATAGTATATTATAAGGATCTATATGAATCTATAATGGCATGTTATGGCAGCAAAAAGATGACGTGTGTATACTATAACTGGGTGAATTGTCCCTAATCATCTCTCTCTAACCATCCTAATTGTCAGACTGCAATCAAGCCCACAAGGATTGATCTAATCTTAGATGAAACAGTTTGTAGCAGATGTTTCTTTATTTCTTCAATTCCTAACTTTAAATGCCAGCAGATTTGCAATGTGCAAAATATTAGTAATAAAAAAATGCTATCAGAAATTTTAGGGTTTGAACTATGACACTAAAGTTAGCTAACTATCTTGGAGCAGAAGGTCATGTTCCAAGCTCTGTAAAGTAGAAGTTTAACCTTACTCCCTAATTTGGATGACGAGATGAAGGTCAAGGGTACACGCAAGGTTATCATAGGTGAGGAATGTTTCCCTGCTGGATAGTATTCATAGCATACCTTCAGACAATATTTCTTATTAAAGACACTTATAGTCATTTTTTTTGGGATATATTTGTGGGAGTTCATTAATCCTGACTTTACAGTTTAAACAGCTTTGCTTTTATTGTGGTTGCTTTTTGGTAGATAGTTTGGTAACATTTTAAGAAAATATATTGAAATAGGCAAGAGCAGGTGTAGGGTTAGACTCAATTGAAACAAAAATTGAAAACGACCAAGGCTTATTGTATCTTGTGGCAAAGTCTCGGCCCCACTGCTGACAGAAGCAGGTAACCTCTTGCGTCTGAGCAGGGCTATGGATTAATTTTGCCTCTCCTGTTTGGGTGGTGCATATCAGATGTCTCTGGAGTATCTCTGCCCTGCTGCTGGGAGACAGGTGAGTTCCCAGCAGTGTGGTAAAGGAGCAGGAACTGGCCTTAATTCCCGGCTGCTCTGCACCCTCTGTGCTAATTTGGGAGCTCGGTGCTGTGCAGCCGTGCTCCGCCTCTCTTGCTTCTTCGTACAAATACAGATTTGCCACCCAAAATGCACCCAGATAGGGCAGTGGGAACTGGATTTCATTCCTCTTGTCAAAAAGGTAGACAGCAAAATCAGAGCTGTTCAATTGTTGGTAGCTCAAGTAAGTGAATTTCAATGATGAGGTGTTTTGGTTTGTAGTTTGGGCTTTTTTTCTCTGTTGAATTGACTCAGCAATAGCTTAGATCCTGAAACTTGCTCTTTAGGCTGAGGTATGAATTCCCATATTCCTCCTGGGCCTTTTTACAGATAATAACTGCATTTCAATTTCTCTTAAGTTTTACCTGAATGTGTGACAAGTGTAGTAGTAAGGTGTCACCCCTTGTCTCTTCTCCCTTAGCCAAATTATGCACAGAATCAAAAAATGGTGGGTGTCAAAACAATGGTTAAATATGACTTTACTGTGACAACTATTTTTATTTTTCTCACTATGAATGCTATATTTTAAAGTTGTGACTCCATTTTTTTAATCTCACAACAAACTGCATTTATCTCACGTACCCCATAAAAAAAATATCCGTTTCTAATGGAGATAGCTAGTGAGGTAAACTTGAACACATTCATATTTTAGTGGTTTTAATGCATATACTGCAGATGTTGTCTTGTCAAACAGGAGAGCAATGCACATGGCAAGTCAGGGATGAGAAATCAACTAGCCTTTCCTGCAGATAATGAGATGTAAATGCAGAACTGAATATTATTATGTCACTGTCTTCCTGGGAGATAATTTGATGGGTTATGCTAGCGAAAAGCCCCATGAGTGATGCTTCAGTGCCTGTCCTGGTCAGCGATGTTTTCTGTTAGTAATTAGGAGCTGACTCATTGCTGTTTCTCTCAAGAGACAAATGTTTCTACAGCTAGTGGCAGAAAATTAGATGGTTTTCCAGTATACCCAAGAAAGCTGCCATTTTTACTGTCTTTTGGGCAGGTGCAGGGACATTTCAGTCCATCTAAAGTGGTTTGGGAAAAAAAGCTTATAGTGTTGTAACTTTATTAAAAAACAAAAAGGATGGGAGATTTTTGTTTTTTGTTTCTGATTTTGCATTGGGGTTTTTGAGTGTGAAGTTTCTGGAGTAATGTGTAGAAACTTGTCAATAAAAATCCCTTCTCTAAATATTAGTGATGACTGTGAAAGCTTTATTGGCTACAGCTGTGGATAAAAAGAAATGTGAATCTTATAAGCATTTATTGTAAATGACTAGGAAAAGGCCTTAGAAATCTCTGGAAAATAGAAAATCATGCAAAAGATTTCCAATGTAAACCAATTATTTTAGAAAAATAATTTTTTTTTTCTTTCTGAAAAAAACCCAAACCCTAGCTAGTGGATTTCCTGCAGTATGTATTTTAATGGATTTGTTATGAACAGCCATGGCAACAATGAAACATAATTGTATGATGTGAGCATGAAAAGTAGTGGCCAATTTAGAGGCCAAATTTTTGTATACGTTAGTCAAGAATATTAAAAAATATGATCATGCTGAAAATGTGAGCTGAGCAGTGTACTATATTAAGCAGAAGAAAAAGTATGGAAAGACGATTATGCAGAGATTTCATAATTAATTTATCTATTGCAGTGTTTCAAGTAAAATATAAAAGAAAGGATCTCTGAAGATTAATAGAAATGTATCAGCACTGGAAGTCAAATTTCTGACTGGAAAGATTTCAGAAATCATTTGGTGGGGGGTTGATAAGGTTATATTGTTCCAAGTTCTCAAATCCTCTTCTCTCACTAACAAGATGAGGCTGCTCAGGGTCCATCTTTAGGAAAGAGGCTGCTCTCTCCCGCAAGCTTGTACATTGTAATCAAAATCATTCACATATGATATCGCAAGGGGCAACCTAATCACTTCTCACCAGACCACAAATGGGCTGAGTTATTGCCGTGGCTTACTGATACATAATTGCACAACATCGTGGATAATAGAATCTGGAGGAATTTTTTGTGTGTGTGTTTTGCCCATCTTGTAAAATTGAGATACGAAGGGTGTTGTTTAAAGAGGTTCTGCTATGCCTAAGGCTCTGCAGGTAATTTCAATAGAATCCTTCTCAAGATTGTAATGAACAGGTTTTTGTCCTTCTAATTGATACAGTAATAAAAGAAAACCTAAACCCAGCATGTGCTTAATGCCGTCTTCCTGAATTTCTCCCATAAAAAAGCAATGGCATGGGGGAGACTTTGTGGTTTTGCCCTTGATACGAAATTTTAAAATCATATTTGTTGAACATTGAGTGCTCATCCAAGGATGTAACCCTGATTAAATGATCAAATATTTGGCATTTCTTCAACTAAGCACATGTGGAAAACAGACACTAAAGTCTCACAGGAAATACTAAGTATTATGGAGACAACACCATGAGTGGTTCTAATTCTCTCAGTGCTGAAAGGGCTGATGCTGATTTCTCTCACAATGGCTTCCCCAATTATCTGAGGACTTTAGAAGTCTTTCAGAAGTTTTGATTACAGCCAATGGCATCCTAAAGTAGGCCAGGGATAAAAGAGTATCTCACAGTTCGTGAATAATTGAGTAGGCTTCTGTATAACAATGAGGTGCCTTATGAAAGGCAAATGTTTGTTTGCTGTGTGCTCACATCTGCACCTATTTATTCATATTTATAGGTAAATTCATATGCTAATGCTTTTTCAAACACTAAGATACAAAGTGTCTGTTGGCATAATAAGGTAAAATGCTGCTGAAATGCAATGGAACTGTGTATGTTTATACCAGCTTTGAAATTGGGTTGCAAAAAATAAAATCCTAATGCAAGGATGTATCTTGGCATATGTAGATAGAATATCAGGAGTCCTCTTTGGGCCATTTCATTCTTCAGATCTTTCCTCTTCTTAAAGGTCTGGAAAAAACAGATGCCAATAAATTGAAGCAGTTTCAGTCTAAAGGACAAACTGATGTTTCCCTCCTCTTGCTATTCAGTGTTGTTTAAAAGCAAAGGCTGTTCATTCCTGCAGTCTGTATGCTGAAGCCTTTGAATTCATCTCAGTTCTGAAATTTGTGAAAAGGCCTGATGAGGAGCATCCTTAAAGATAACTAGCATCTAGCCCTAGTATTTGATGGTAGTACCCAGTAATAAGGAGGTCAAACTCTTCCTCTATAATTTCATCAGCTTATCTGCAAACCCTCAAACTCACTTTCACACTGTCCCAAATTGATATTCAGTGAAAAAAAGACTGAAGCCATCATTTAGGAGAACCTGTTCATTTGTCACTAAAGGAGTGCTTTGGAGTCTGCATTAGATGACCTTTGATCTAGAAAATGTTCTCATCCTTACAGGGAGAGATCTGATTCCTTGACTGTGATGTCCTTTTTTCAGGGATATTTCTGACGTACTGGATCTAACCAATACATTGAAACAAAATATGACTGTCCCATATATACGTATGTACACATATAAAAAATGTTTTTTTTAAAAACTCCAGCCAAACAAACAAAAAATAAACAACAAAAAAATCCTCCACCGACCTTTGAAAAACTTCTGTTAATTAACACAAAATATCTGTTTCATTATCACCAGCTGTCAAAAATTCAGGTCATCTGTAAAAAACAGATTCCATGGCTATGCTAAAACCCACCACCACAGATGAGGACTTGGGTTGGTCTGGCTTTTCTAAAGAGAATTTTTAGGGGACTGTAAGACATTAAAGGCACATAATGAAAATAAGGAAATCAAGAAAACATTTGAAATTAAGCTAGTGGTTTTTACTTTGATAAAGAACTTTCTAGGAAAAGACTTTCCTCAGAGGAAGGGAAATGAACTGAAACTACACATAGACTAAGAAAAACCACCCAAGACCCCCAGAGGAGCCAGGAGTATTATTAAAAGTGACACTTTTATTAAATGAATAAATATGTCCCTTTTGGACAGTTGGTGCTACTGTTTTTAGTAAGATCAAAATAGTGTGAATATTTTATATCTTGGTGTGTGGAGCTTTTCACCCTACAAAATTGTGTAGAGTTAATATGTTTAATCAAGAAATAACTGTGGGCGCAGTGCTGTAGTTTTGGTAAAGTCAAGTTCCAACACTACCAACATGTTATTTGAAGAAAGTACTATCTAATAAAGATGGTTTATGATGTCCCAAAGTGTAATGTCATTTTTTTCAGGAAATATGATATTGTCTTTTCTTTCCCTCAGGATAGGTGAAGTAATTTCTGAGATAGAAAGTATGGTTGTACAGTTGCCACTTTACAACCTTAGTAGAAAAAGCCTGAAAGTTGTATGCTTTGTAAGAAGTATACTTGAAAACGATTTAATTACATGCCATGTTTTCTTCTAAAACTCTTCATAACTAAACATATTGATACTGTAGCCCAATGGTAGGTCTTTAAAAGAAAACACTTACTTTGACTGATAACATTCATCTTAGATTGTGGCAACAGGATAGTGTCACAGTATTATATCATAATGTGGTTAATTAAGATTAATTATTTAATTAACACTACATTTCCTGCTTCTACGCAGTTTAGACAGCAGACTGAGGGGAAAATTCTGCCTGCTCATATTTTCTTAGTATTTTTAATTATCTGGTTTTTTGATAATGAGAGACATGGTTGATCCAAATTTAATAGTACTGTATTTCTTGTGCTGTGTCATTAAATTTTGGAGAATCTGTACTGAATTAAGGCTCTTTATGTATGGCCAGTGGAATCATTAGCTAGTATTGTGTTTGGGACTTTTTCCAATGCATCCTTGAATTAATAACATAAAATTTCATATGCTATTGTTTATAGAGCTGTCCAAGTATTGGAGAGAAGAATGAAGTAAACTGCTGTCATAGATTATAAAATTAGATTGATATCTAAGCTCTTACTTGCATAATATAGTCTAGAGGATTATCATTAATCAGCTTCTCTTTGAACTGCAAATGTATGATTATTTGATAACTCAATTCTTACTTTAAAATTCTGGCTATGGCAATATGATCAGAATGCTTGGTAGGTAGTCTAATAAAGTACCCTTGTTGCCTTGTTGTTTAGCAATGCTTTTTAAGCAAAATTTAGTGTGTTTCTCATTAAAATTTTTGGGAGGATTTTATTTTTCACTACTTAGAAAGTAGTTAAAAAGGTTACTTAGAAAGTAGTCATTGAGCTAGGTGAGCTAAGTTGCTATCCAGAAGTGGTCACATTAGTTCTTATTTCAACTTTGTTGGTTTTTTTCTGTGTACACAATGATGCTAAAGGTGATTACTGTTTTCTGTTAAAAGCTGCAATGAATGTTTCTCGGTGGTATCAATCCTCTCATAGATAAAGAGGACAGATAAATGTGAAAGTTAGAAATGTGTGGAGTGATTTCTGAAAGAACTTTCTCTAATGAGAGTCTTACAATTCTTTTCATATTCAAAGTTTATGGATTTACTTGCATCTCAGGAATTGTCAGTTTTGGCAGTGAAGACAGAAATTGAAGCAAAAAAGTTTACAAAGGATTGGTAATCAATATGTATAAATTCCCAAATTGGTATACTTGTGTAGAAATAATTGATGCTCTCAGGATTTTCCAGTCTCTTGAAGTAGAACACTGTCATTTTAAAATTTCTTCCTAAGTCACTTCTGTAACTGAATGCATTTGTGATACTATCCACCTTTAAAGAAAAACTAATAGAATCCATTGGTTTTATTCACAGATTTTTAGGCGTTGTTGGTTGGTTTTCAAGAAGGCTTCCAGTAAAGGACCCAGGAGGCTAGAAAAATTTCCAGATGAGAAGGCAGCATATTTCAGGAACTTTCACAAGGTAAGTCATGCCTTTCTCGTGAACTGAAGCATTGCCTGTTTATCACTCTTCCTTGGGAAGAGTGTGTTCTTGGTATGTCTGGTTTGCAAACAATCCAGTGAAAGTCTTGTTGAAAACCTAATGCTGGCAATAAAAGCACAGTAAAACGTCCGTAAGTCTCAGTGATGCAGGTGAGATGTCACACTGTTTTTTTCCAGATGAGCACAAAACCCTCAACGTGTGTGAAGCAAGAGAATGATATTTTTTCATTTAAACACTTAGTTTGGAAATGTGTAAAATTGGCTGCCTAGTCAAATGTTGAATCAGTAGTTGTTAGCTAAGTATTAAACAAATTCTGAAAATGCTACATGTGTCAGTTGTAATGATGACACTCTTCGAATGTGTAAGGTTTTTCCCAGAACTCAGGATTTACAAGCTCTGTCAACAAAAAGGATTTTAGCAGTAAAAAGTCAGGATTCACTGAATGAGATACTCCCTGCTTTCTCTATCTCTCACACTTCTGTGATGGGAAACAAGATATTTGAGCATGAGTTCTTCTTTCTGTCTTGTAAGTTACTATTACCACCCCCCCCAAGGCTGTCAGTAGACTTCATGTTGGCTAATCCTAAAACAGGGCAGGGATCTGTGCTTGTCCTGTTGTCTTCTATCAAGGCACTGTTAGCTTTAGGACATATCAATGTTAGATATTCCATCAGAGCTGTCAAGTTGAAACACAAGGTTGACTTAACCAAGTGCCACGCAGCAAGCAGTGAAAAAGTGTTAGTGTAAGCCTAGATCTCGTGAAGGCAGGTGTGATGTTTTTACCATAGAACTACAAATTGGCCTTCAAGTTCCAGTAGCCAGGCTGCTCTAGGGTGGGTCCCCTGTGGGCACACAAGTCCTGCCCCCAAAGCATCTCCAGCATGAGCTCCTCTCTCTGTGGGTCCACAGGCCAGGAGCCTGCTCCAACGTGGGCTTCTGATGCAGCCACAGCTTTTTTTGCAAAGCTTTGGGGAAGTTTTTGTGTTGTTTTTTTTAAATTCTTTTTTAAGCCTGTTACGCCTATAGCATACCTAATGTGTAAAAGGACTCAGAAAGACTTTATATGTTGCTTGTCAACAGTAGTCATTGTGGAAAAATAATATGAAATGCAGGAATTGTTTGAGAAGCTAAGAAAGTAACTTAAATACAGATGCAGCTGTGTGTTGTAGTGTTGATGGAAGAGTCGCCCTTTGCAAATGGAAGGAGGGGTTGTTACTCTGTTTCCTCTGTTTTTTCCCCTCTTAATTCTATGCCATTAGGATAGGAAAGAAAGAGAAAGAAATGGATACTCTTTCCTCTTTAAAAGGATAATGTGTTTCTGGCTGTAGAGAAAGAGGAATTGTATCCGTTCACTTGCATTATACCCATTTTTCAAGTAAAGCCATGAAATCATTTCTGAAGGTATATTATCAGAAAATAGAAACCCAGAATCATATTCTATGGCTTGATTTTTTTTTCCAAGGATATTTTATTATTTTGTAGTGATTATTTTCAATTGCTTCCATTTTGATAAATAAAATAGCGGTGAAGTAGATGTGCATGAGTTGTGAATAGTTTTTGAGTGTGACTATTGAGGGAACAGTGCAGGTTGTTATAGGATCAAATTTAGATATTTGATTGCTGGTTTTGGATAAACGTACCCTGATTTTCCTTCTTTCTTTTCTAGAGCTGTTTATTGGTTTGTTATATTTTGAAGTTGTTCAAAATGCATATGCATCTCTAGTCAGTGCAAACTACTAGCCTAATTTTGAAATTCTCCATTTCCTTTCTCAATCACAAAATATGAAGAGGGCATATGGTATGAAAACTTGAAGTTAACTCTGAATACTGAGAAACAATGAAAAAAAATTAAATATTGAAGAACTGAGACTTGGTGCTTTTTAAAGAAAGATTAAAATATAAATTGCAAGTCTGACTCCTTATGAAAGGACAACATGCATAAAGGGACAAAAGGCTCTGCTCACTCACTAATATTCCTATAAGACTATAAACATCAACCCTGAGATCATTTTCCTTGTACAATTTCTTTGTATGTAGTAGAAGGGGTTGGTGTAGAGGGGTACTCAGAGTGCACTGTGTTTCTCTAGGACCTTACGTCCCTCAGAATTTCAGATCAGTCTAGGTTACTTTGGGGGAAGGCCTAGCAGTAGCACAGAGTTAGATTGTATTGTGCAATTTTTTTAGCTTTCGTATGCAGAGATACAGAAGAAAATTTTACATCTCAAGTGGAAATATAACCAAAATTATTATCTTTGATTTATCTGTGTTCAAATCAATATTCAGGATCACAAACAGTACCCCATTATAAGTAACTCATCAAGGTCCCCACTTTTCCATGTTTGAGCTTGAATTGAAGCTTAAATGAAATTCCTTTTTAAAGTATTTTACCTGGGTCACTATATATCTCCTATACTTATGTTATAAACTTGTGTACTGGGCAATGGGATTTATAGAAGGGGCTAAACAAAGGAAAAAAACCCAGAACTGCTAACACAAAAAGCTAAGACAATTAGAAATAGTGATTTTCTGGCTTACATATGCTAAATAAATAGTCATTAATGAGTAAAAAAGCTGTCCTCTTTAGAAAAATTATTCCCCTCCCCCTGCTCAGTGTCCAGACTATGTATGGGTTTGTTTGCTATTCTGTAATTCTGTAAATTGCTGTTGTGCATTGCTTTGGTGTTGGGTTTTTTTTTACTAGTAATTTTCTTACTATAAATAACGGTAATAGCATTAGTCCTAGACAAGTGCCTCCTGACAGCAACAGTGCATATTACATTCATTAGCCAAAACTTGACCTCATCTGTTCATTGCAGTTTCTGGGATCAAATTAAAACTTCTCATTACTGTAAATTTAGATCATTGCACTCTTGCTCAGGTAAGTTCATAGTTTAGCTGTTCTGTTTTTCCTTGAACATTCATTGCAGAGGTTGTGCAGAACAGCTGTGTTGACTCCCATTCTTCCCTCCAAAGAGGGGATAAAATAGCAATAGCTCTGCATCCATGCCATGGATGTCATCCATGGATGGATGGTGGGTATGTTCTTGGTAGCCACCCCTACAATGTCAGAAAAGACCAAAAACAAATACCACAGCTATACCAACTTAAAAGAGAGCATAAATAAAAAAGATTTCTTATTTCTGTAATAGAAGATATAAGGTATATAAAAAGTGAATTTTTCATGCTTTGGAGGCATACTGATCAGGGAGTACCAGTGCCTGTAACCGATTAGGAGAGGCTTTGCGGAAAGCCAACATGGTTAAGTAGCAACATGGAGATTACTAGAAATGAGAGATCAAACATCCAAACCTGGACTGTATCCAGAAGAACTAGAAAAAGCATTACACAGCTGGCCAATTAATTGTTAAAGCAGAATTAGAAAGAGCAAAGTAGAGCTTGAAGAGCAACTAACCAGAATAGACTCTGACCCTTCAGGATCAAAAACCTTGACAAAGACCCCAGAGTATGAAGCAAATGTGCAAGAAAGAGAGCAGAAATAAGCACTTTGATGTTGGGGTTTACTGTAGAGAAAAGTTACATGCTCTGGTGTGGGTATGCGAGGGAGGGTTCTGCAGACATGTCTTTGTGTTATGAGCTTGGTCATGGTGCTTCAGGCCCAACTACACAGAGAACAGTTACTCAAGACCTCAAATGCCACTTAAGGATGAAATAGCTGAATTACTAATGGTAGTCCATAAATACCAAAATAAGAATTCTTCCATTCATTGTAAAATTTCCAGTTCAATTCATGCATGCTTCTTTTTCACTTTAAAGTTAAATAGCCTTCACATGAAGTGAAGGTGTTGTGGTTTGGGTCTGTCCCTGACAAGATATAGCTGCCTTGGAGTAAGGCAAGCTTGAATCTGGCAGTGCTAGTGTGCTTACCCTTCAAATAAATAAATAGCTGACATCTGGCATAGAGATCAAGACTTACTGATTTAATCCCCCCAATACGAGAGATTGTTCTGTTAAGATTGTGTAAACAACAGCCATCTCTAAGGTTTTGAGTTTTAAGTTAGCAAGATTAAACTAGGATAAGATTTTTAGATTTATGTTGTTTTTCCTGTCATTATGTTCGATTATGACGTGCTTTATATAAATCTGCAAATGCAAAAGGAAATAAATTGCAAAACATTTTAGCAATGACTTCTGATAGTCAAAAATATATATGGGACAGATGGTGTTAAGCACATTATATAATATGTGTCCACAAAAATAGATAATAATCAAGAAAAAGAACAGCAGTAGCTTCCTAACTGTAATTTACTGGATTAAATTTGTGGCCAGGACCACACAATGGGAGTGCACAATAGGCCACACAATTTTCTTTCATAGGTTGATTGTTCTGAACAAACTTGTGGAATGCAATCCCTGTGATTTATGGCACGCTCTTATATCTGCTACAGCAACTTCTTGAACAGTTCCTGGCATTAAGGTCTCCTGTGCACATGTGCTCACAAGCACACAGACAGATAGTTCTATTTGGTAAGAGGAAGGAGGGGACAGGTTCTCTTTGTGCTTAAGAACACGGTATTTAGGAACAGTAAGATATTTATTCTTCTACAGCACAGTTCCTAGTTTCTAATTGAGACAACCTTAAACCATGAGGTGCTTATTCAGGATAAGTGAATTCCTGATAATTTTGAAAACCACTGAATTTTGCTGTGGTCATATATGTGCTAGCTCGTACAATTCTCAAATGTAATTACAGCCCTGAAATTAAAAATAAAAATACTTATAAATGGTAGCATTATCATAATCCTTATAAGAACTTCTCTCTCCTTGTTTCCATTTAGTTACCTTTGGGTTGTTCTGTTTTTTTCTTTTCCTTGGTGTTCTCTGCTACTGCCAGGTTGCCTAAATAAAAACTTTTATTGCTAAAGAAATGGGAACTAGCCTACTGTTTACTCTGGTTTAGTCCAAGAGTCCTGCTTTATTGTGGAGTATTTCAGACTCTTATGTTGCATATGTTCATTACAAATCTGAAGTTGTGAAAGTCTTCTTATGGACTTCTATCATCTGGCATGTTATTTCTCATGATATTGCATTGTTTCTCAGCCACAAAGGTGTTCTTATAAAGAAAGGTGGACAAGCAGCTGTCAAAATGTGTTAGGGTTAATTCTTGTGCTTTTTGTGATAAAATATATTAAAACACTTTATTTGCCTCTAAACTTAGATATTATTTGAATTCCCCTTCTGCAGTTTTTTTTTTTCTTGGTATAATTGTTATGCTGTGTTTTTCAAAATCTCAAATTCAAATCTGCCTGCTTTTGCACTGTTGACCATTCTGCTTCTACTATTTGTTAGTTGATCTATAGTTCATCAATAAGTCTTTATTTTCTCCTCTGCTTAAATTCACTCAAAAATTCATGTTTGATGAAAGCTAAATAGGAATACCTTATGAAGACCTGGTCATATTCACAGATGTCATTTGCTTTGAAAACCATCCCAGATTTAGAACACTTTTCCCTTTCCCTCTTCTCTCCTTAGCCTTTTTCTTTAAAAGTATGGTAATTTTCTTTCCCCAAAACTCCTTTCAGAAAAATTAAAAATAGTGACCTCAATGTAGTATTTTCTTATGAACCCACTGAATGTGTGTGTGGCTATGTTAGTTTTGAATAATATATTGCAAGTTTTTATCTGCAAATAATTAAGAATTTAACAATTACTTTTTGTAATTCCTTTCTCTCTGAGGTTGAAAGAGGTCCCCAAATGTACTTTCTGCGGTTTTTACATCCCTATTTTGCCAAGTCTTCCAAAGCAGAGATAACTAAATCTTCCTGAAAACTATAACATTATATTTCCTCATTTTGACATGTAATTATCTTCAAATATTTGTTTACGGCACTTTGAAGTAATATCTTCTAGCAAAATCATGTGGTTCGTATGTGAAGGTTATGAAGGACATTGCTTCCATAGTCTGCTATTACTCAGCCAATGAGATTAAAATTAACCCTATTTAAATGATTAACTGTTAGCAAAATTGCTACAGTTCTGTACACCAAACAAAAAAGATTTGCAGTAATTATCAGATGCCTCTTAAAATATTGAAGTATTTGAACAATGTGGCTGTTCAAAGCAAGCATGCTGTGTACCAGAAAGCAAATTGCAGGAATAATTGGAGCTGTGCTGGTAAAAAAAGCTGTTAATAGAGTCTAAGCACATCAAAGGGCAGCATACAAACTAATAAAACAAAATCTTTTTTGACTAAGATTGTATTAAGGCAATAACATCATCTTTCCGTAACAATATAATGAAGAAATCTACAAGTTGAGCATGCTGACAGGACTTCCAGGTCCTACAAATATGAACCTAAAATGCATAAGTGATCCTATGAGTCCCTTATCCATTCATCCATCTAAACCTTTGAGTCACAGTGTATTAATTTGAAGTGTAAATTCACAGGCTAAATAAAGAAGCAGTGTCAGTGTGTGGTGTTGAATTCCTCAAAAGTGCCATCAGTGGCTGAATCTAAGTATCAAGGAGGGAAATAACAGTAGGAAAAGTAAAGATAATCTCTACTTGTTATACAAAGCAACACCAAGACCTCTTAGTGGTGGTTCTTATATGAAGATTCATGTACACTTTATTACAGTAAATTCATAGTAGTAGTTGAGTGTATGTGTACAGTTTGGCAGCAAAAGGGACACTCTGCTCTTACAAATCAGCTGTTTAAATAGAAGCCTGTATTCCCATTATATTAAGTATTAAAAGAAGCTGGAAGACCAAACCTTTTTCTTTTAAAAAATAATATTCAATAGGAGAGGAATGTTTAAACATTTCAGCAGGAGGAGGAAAAAAAAAATGTAAAGCTTCCAAAATGTCATTGAACCATAGAACAATGTAGGCCCTCTGGAGCCATGTGGTTCAATCCCCTGCTCAAAGCAGCGTCAGTCAGATCACGTTGCTCATGGCCATGTCCAGTTGTGTTTTGAATATCTCCAGGACTGGAGGTTCCATCACCTCTAGAAAGCTAAACAAGAAGTCCTGCGCCTGCGGCCTGATAAGCAAAGCAGTAAAAGAGGCTGGGAGCTGAATGCCTGGAGTGCAGCTCTGCTGGGAAGGCCCCGAGGATCCCGTTGGGCAGTGAGCTGAGCTGAGCCAGCTGTGGTGCAGCAATGAAGGCAAACCATGTCCTGGAAAGCCTCAGGAGGAGTGTGGGCAGCAGCAGGAGGACTCTCAGCCTGGAAGGCTTCTCCATACTGAGCCAGATCTGTAATATTGTGCCTCATTCTGGTCCCCTCAATGCTCTATTCAAGACAGGAAAATCCCCAGAGAGTGTCAGCGAGGAAGTTGGAGGTTGGAGAATGCAGGGCAAGACTGAAGGAAGTAGATTTGCACTAGTGGGGAAAGAAGGCCTGGGGGCAGCTAATCTCAGCCTTCCAGTTTTTATAAGGTGGCTGAGGTGTTCTCAAAGATGCTCAGGGGAAGGACAAGAGGCATTGAGCAGAGGTTACTTCAGGAGAAATCAGCTTGATATAAGGAATAAAAAAAGAATAGCCAACTGATGTTTAGAAGAACTAAACATGAGAGCAGGCTAAGCAGAGAGGTCAGTATTTCCTCACTGGAAATCTTGACGACCTAGCTTGCAAGGCCCTGTGTAACCTAATTGAAGACCCTGCTTCCGAGGTGGGCCAAATGATCTCCAGGGCTTCCATCCAACACAGACTTTTCTGTGAACTATGAAGTATGTGTCACTAAAGTTGCTACTAGGTCTTGATATGTCCATGTGCTGCATGTATTGTGTCAAACTGGTCTTGCCCTCTCCTGAGTATATTTCAGTGATGGAAAATATATACTTAATCTTCCTAGTGTCTCTCAAAACTGTCTCAGGAGAACTTTTCTTTAAACTGCTCTAGTGTTATTGTTTTACAGTAGAGGATATGCTGGTCTATGTGTCAGTTATGTATATTCTGCTTTTGCCATGTAAATCTAGCCATGTTTTGGCAAAGTTTAAAGCCTCACAAACCTGTATATTGTGCATATTTTTCAGAAGCACTTCTGACTTTGACAGATAAAATGTTTCATGTCCTCTGTAAAGCTTTGAATATGATGGAAGTTCAGATAATTTTCTCTCCTGAGTAATGAAATGTGTTTCCCCCAGTTCTTTCAGGGCTAAAGACTGGTATTCACTGTAAGAACTACTTGTCGTTTTTATAGACTAGTACAGGGACGGGTGTTTGAAGTGAGATCATGGAGCCATTCTCTGTATGTGTATCCTCTGGCACTTGGTCCCATGGAAAGGAAAATGGTTGAATTAAAACTATAGAGAAGACATAGACCAAATTTCAGAGCATGGGAGAAAAATAAAATTATAAATGTTCTGGCACTCTATGAGAGCACCTTATCCTTTGGATAGATGTGAGAAACACCAAGGTCAATGGGAAGCTGGCTGCTCAAATAATTGATATGAGAAATGCTGAAGTGAAGAATGGGATGGGAAGATTTTGAAGAAAATATATATTATAAAAGTAATAAATCTGTTTTAATTGACTGTACAAAGCCAGGGAGGCTGGTGCAGAGATAACAATCCCAACAATGAGAGGGAGGTGAACAAGGAAGCAAAGAGCAAGGACATGGTCTGCCCCTTCAGCTCAACTATACCTGGCAAAGAAAGTCTGTGCAGCAGGACAGGTGCACATTAACAGAAAGCAAGGAGGGATTGTTCAAGTTTTTACACCGAAGTAAATTGCTCTCCAATAACACCACCTCATTTGTTCCAGCAGCTGGGAGCTCTTCACTTCTCAGACATGGCCCAGGAGAGGCCAGTTCTGAAATAAGAAGAGCATGTGTTTGGAAGAGAGGGTTTCACTAGCAGGGACCCTGAGATAGGCACTTAGGAGAGGAGAGACTGGAATTAAGGCCTCTGAAGCAGGTCCTCATTGGTCCTTCGGGGGAAATCAAGAGGAAAGGATTGAGCTAGCATATAAAAGAGAGTTGCACTAACTAAACTCGCCTTTTCAATGAAAGTGAAAAGTGGAATCTGGA
Source organism: Daphoenositta chrysoptera (assembly GCA_013397915.1). Lineage (NCBI taxonomy): Eukaryota > Metazoa > Chordata > Aves > Passeriformes > Daphoenositta > Daphoenositta chrysoptera. Next base: position 317,337 of record VZRO01001177.1, on the reverse strand, counting down.
TGTCTTAAATTCAAATCAGAAGTTTAAAGGACCTATTTTTGACTTTCATTTGTTTTCACCATGCAATTCCTTGTTTCTTCCCTGCCAATATAAACCACACATCTCAGAAGCAAGGAAGGTGTAAAAGAAAATTATTATTTGTGAAACCATCTGTGTGAAATATACTTGTGTGATGACCACTAGAGAAGAACCCTGAGAGAAGTCTGGTTGTACCATTAAGTCAGAAAAACATTATGAATTTATGACAATCAAACAAATTTATAAAGTCTCTATTTAGCAGAATGGTTTTCACCATTTATTCTGACTGTGGTAAAAAATAGTTATGGAAAATCAAATGCAATCATATATTTATGACAACGTGTATCATAATATGCATAGAATAGGTGCCAATAAACATAAAGGCGTTTATATGTCATAAGACTCAGGGTAGGAAGGCCATAAATCAGACCCAGTGGGGCCCACTACCATAAACAACAGGAAAATGGTAAACTAGGCCTACAGAATTAGTAATCAAAGTAATATTGAGGTCTTCCTTTCCTAGCCTTCAGCACTTAACTCTGCATTTGTATTTTTTTCCAATATTTCGTGTATGCATTTCGCTATTCAGGTGTCAAAAGTAGGTATACTACATAAATAATAAAAGTTCATGATGAAAGTTAAAGACCTAATTATCTAGACTGCAGTATATAACACTTGTAAAAAATGCTATGTGAGGATTTTATTTTTTTCTCCTAATGACAACATTTTCACTTGAAGCTACTCTGAATTATGTGTCTGTGTTGGTGGGGAATGTTTACCATGTTGCTGTGGAAATGGGAAGAGGTGTGAGCCCTTGTGCAGTAACTATAAAAGGAAGCAGACAGGTACGAACAGCAGGTTATAGTGTAGGAGGGAGGGCCAACAGATTTGCCTCTGTAATTTGCTTTCTCTTAATAAATGGAGATGCAATACAGTAAGTCTTACGAGTACTATGTTTCATTTAAGGTTTTGATTTACTTAGAGTAAGGGAGGCTTTGCAACATAAATATAGAGCAATTTATTATGAAAATTAGCACAAAAGTATCTAATTTTTACTTCTTCATAGAAGGAAATTTGAAATTCAAATCACTGGCTGATGAAGGTTATTAAAAATGCATTAGAGTTGAAAATGTAGCTGTATGTAATTGTCATAATAGATACTCAAAATTAATTTATCCCCAATGACAATTAAGCTAAAAGAATTTTCAAATTATTAGCTAACAAATTTCAGTTAATTTTAGAAACAAATAAAATTAAAACATTTTAAAAATTTTGTAAAAATTAAAACTATTTTAAAATAATCCCAAAAGAGGGGTTACATTTCTGTTTAGAATCATTCCTTTTCTTCTGTTGCAAATTATTGCACTCTTGCAATTTCTTTTACCTCAGGTTCTCTCTATTGCATTTTTCTCTCTTTCACCTTTTTCTCCCAGAGAAGTCTAGGCCACTTTGAGTATATGTGTACACACACAAGTACAGGCATGGGCTGAATTTAGATTAAACTAAACTCATTTATCTTCCCTCTGGACCTGGTAGTATTTTGTCTAGTTGATGCATTTTTCTGATGAGCGTCCAGGGATCTCGTAGGTAATCTGCCGCTATTAATACTTCTTCAGAATATCTGAAATGCCTGTAATATATGTTTGTGTTTAAGAACAGCACCAAAATGACAGTTTTGTCATTGTTGGATTGGCATGGGAGTTATTTTTAAAGGCGTTGAGGCATATTTACAGCCTTTAAAAATCAACAGGGGGGAAAGTTTTTCTAAATAATACTACTTTTGTGATGGGTGTGTATTTATTATCTTAATGTTTTCTAAAAACAAGACAACCAAACACTGCAGGCTAGTGGATATGTCTGTGGCTGGGCTTGTGGATGTACACACATGGGCTTGCACCACTTGCTGTTGTCCATGGCCAGCAGTGTGTCTGAGCCCCCCAGCTGAGTCCTGCACTTGTGTGTGTTTATTCCTCCCCTTTGGCATAAAGTGAGAAAGCCAAGAATAGGGAATGCAAAGACAGAGATGTCTCTTCTCTTTTCCTGGCTAATGTAATTTATTTTTTCTGAATATACCTCGATAGTTCAGCAGATACTCAGCATCTGAGAGGTCCTTAAAACCTGTATCATGACTTTGTTCTCAACTGTGATGTTTTTCCCCTGTGAGTGTTACGTTAGAGGTAAGCCAGCCTTTGTCACCTGCTTCTGACCCGTCTCCCCCACGGTTTAAAGATCTGGCTAAAGGGAGCTACAGCTGAAGTTAAAAGCTTTCACAGATTGAAACGGATAGGAAGGGGAATTACACCTGAGGCTCAGCCACTGGCATCATGTTCAGCATGGATACAGCCCTAATAATTTATGTGCATTGAATGCCTACGGGTACTTGGATCCTCTAACACTCCTGACCCAGTTTGTCAATGCAGGGAGGGATTTCGTGGTTAGGCATTTAACTTGCAGTTTAGCAGGAAGAATTATATATACACATTGCTTACTGCATTTGAGCGATTACTGCATGTAAGTGATTTGTTTTCAAATTTAGTCTGTCTTAATAAACACTTATTTTTAATTGAGCTGATCTAACAAGATAATTACGGAAACTGTTGCAAGTCAGCTGATTTAAGTAAACTGAGAGGAAAATTTAAAGGAAGTTTTGAGAAAGTATGTTTGTCCTTTTCTTTCTACTCAAAGACCGGTTAACATAATCCTTTTAATTAGCCAGTACCTTTGGGTCAAAAATAGAACAGATCTGGACACAACCATATACTTTGGAAATGTTAAAAGTGAAAACTCTGGAAACTGGAAATGGTTTCTAACTATCCAGCATATTTTAGTCACTTCACAAGGATAATAACACTCATCTAAGGATCTAATGTTCATAGTGAAATATTGCATAAATATTGTTTGTATGCCTACTAACTCTAGCAGGAGGTTTGATATTGAAAGGTTTTTTGTTTTTTTTTTTAATTGCAGCTGAAATTTGAGAGGATAATTGTGAAACCTATTTTATTTGAGTTGTGAATCATCTTCCCCCTCAGCCATCTCTCTAGCATGGTTTTATTTTTCAAGTCTGCACCTGGGTTAAAAGTTAGAAAATTTGTGTTGTTTTAGTATTAAGGCATTAGTTTAAATTTTGTTAACATTCACTTTCACAGAAGGATGTATTTTTCCCCTTTTATTTTAATGCATACACAGTAGCCTGGTATTCAGATTGCTCTTCAAAATGAAAGGTTAGATTGGAAAACATATTTCAAAGGAACTTTAGGATAGCAAGGAAATGGGATTGAGGAGAACTGGGATTTTTGTTCTGCAAATGACTGTCTGTGAAAATACCCTTTGAAGTGTGAATGCATTTGTTTAAATATGTATTTAAAAATCCTAATTAAAATGTTTGTTAAGGGAATAGGTCTATGTGCACATGAACTGATCAGATTTGAACTATCGCTTTCAAACACCAGGCTACCAGCCAGAACCAGAATAATCCCAGTAGGCTGGTTGATTTTATGGGTTAGGCAGCAGCTCCATCCTGACAGTATTGCTGCAGCACTGCTTGAGAGAAAGTAACTTGGCTTGGAAAAATCCCTACATCTTTGCCTAGTAAAGGCAGCTGATATGACTTTAATATGCTTACTCTGCCCTGGTAGGTTTGATTTACCAGCAATGTCAACCAATTTAGCATTTTAAGTGGCATAACAAAAGCTAGTCGAGGAAGACTGTTTTCCATCCTTAATTTTTTTAGATTTCATTGTGACAAGATAAAGAGTTTGTAACTGCTTCTGTGGTAAGTGATCAGTTATAGTACAGCATGAAACTGGGTACCCAGGTTGTAGCCCATAAGAAAGGCAGATGTACTAATACTTAGAAATAGTAAAGACTTAAAGAATGGAGAGAGTTGTAAACAGCAATAATTTCTCTTTCTCTTGCATTTATTTCAATTTTGAGAAATTAAAATAGTTATTTTATTTTGTATTCAGCCTAAATTTGCATAATGTCATCTACATTTTCCAAAAATGCTGAAAAATTCAAACTCTTTCATTTTATTAAATCTCTTTTTTTTCTGGAGGGTAAGAAGGAATTATTCATTATCCTTCTGCTATCAGATCTACACATATTTCTTCCCATCAAAGTTTTCTTTTTTGCCCTGACATTACTGCCTTGTACTTAGCTTGATTTAATTGTAATGTATTCATTAATTCTGCCCCTTTTTGGGTTTTTTTATTTTTATTTTTATGATGTACTTTTTCAGTTAACAGACAAGATTCTTACTGCTGTTATAGGTGTGGTTTCCATTTAGTACTTAGAGGAATGAACATTTACTTGGTAGAAGTTTCTTAAGCACTTACTCCTCTGAAATAGCAGCCAGAGACCTGCCCTAGAGGCATAATGTGGAGGTTGATATGCCACTCCTTGACAAAAGTCCTGGAGTGTTGTTACCATAACAACTCATATTCCAAGGGTAAATCCACATGCAGACATGGGGAAAACTCTTCTGTTCTCTTTCTGAATTGTTTTTGCTCTTTTATGATCCATTCTTTCACTTCTCTGATCTTGGGATTTCTCTTCTCCCTTATTATGTGCCTCTTGTAATCTTGTGGTTTAAGATTTGCTATTCTTTCATGAAACAGGTTTTTTCCTTTTTTTTATGCCTCGTAGTAGATTTTTAGCTTAAGTCTTGTTTTACAGTGTCTTGCATCCCCTCATCCCATTGTTGATTGCTAGTTTTGTGCAATATACACTGATGCCAAGGAAATGTGTTTCATCTTAAATACTCTGAATACTCTGAATGGCCTAATCCCATGAGGGTTTGCTCAAACTCACGAAGGTCCAAGTATCCTTGCATGTCTGTTAGCATCCCTTTTTTTAGACTAAGAAGTTATTTCTTATTTGAATGGACCTAAAGAGTTCTCTTGTGCAGCTCCTGCTCACAGCAGAGCTGCCTCTGAGGTCCAAGGTCTGAGCAAACATAGTTGCACAGGGCAATGTCCATTTGAGTCTCCAGGGATGGAGACTGCAGAGCCTCCCTGAGCTGCCCGTCCCACTGCTGGACTGTCTTCATGGTGAAAATGTTGCTTTTCATCTGCAGCCTGAGCATCTCTTGCCTCAGTTTATGCCCATGGTCCATCTTCCTCCCACCAGGCCGAGCTGTGAAGAGCCTGGCTTTGTCTCCTCGATAACCTCCCTGCAAGCCCCAGGGGGATGCAGTTAGATGCCCCCAAAGCCATCCCTGCTGCAGAACGGAGCAGCTACTGCCCTCTGCTGAGCTCACTTTGTTTTCAGTTTCATTGGAGTCCCAAAACTGGGCAGAGTGTTACAGATGTGATCTAATGAATGCTGAGTAAAAAAAAAAAAAACAAAAACCACTTCCCTTGATGTATGGTCTGTGCTTCTGTTAATGCAGCCATTTCCCCAGTCCCAAAGGTCTTTATGCTTTTCAGGCAGCACACTGCCTGTTCTTAAGAGCCCAAATCACATCCAGCTCCATCCAAAGCTGTAACAAAACTTCTACTGTGTGGCAATTGGATTTAGCAGTGTTGAAGGAGCCACTGCTAGCTGCAGATAGTATGACTGAAAGCTGAGCTGGAGGCAGGTGTTCAGGTGCTTTGAGATCCTGTCTGTGGTCCTTTGATCTGTAATGAGCGAGCATCTCCTGTTCTCCTTTTGCAGACTAGAAGCAGCATACTGGTGCCTCCTTTGCCCTTTTCTTGCTGTGATAGTTACCATGGCCCTGTTTTTTTATATCACTCTGTTATTGTTGCCGTGCTGCTTCTGCTTTGGGGTGGTTCTTTACTGTCTGGGCGTCACTCAGTGGAGTCCTTGCTCCTTGCCCCCGTGTTGGCTTTTGCTCTGTCACATTGCTGCTTGCGTGGTATTACACAACAGATGGTACTATGTGGGCCATTATTAAGAAATAAGAGGATAAATGATTGCATTTTATAGCTCTCTCTTCTGCTTCTATTTTTTCTAGTTAGAACTTAAATGACAGGAAGGTAGTGTGCAATGCAAAACAGAAACCCATTTATGTAAATTCAGACCTTTTCCTCTGCCCAGGCAATTTCCAGGACTCTGCACAGTGGAAATAACATTCAGTAGATGGAATTGCAGAATCATTTCCTTCCCAGTTTCATATGGGAGGCACATGTTTGGAAGAATTCAAAGAGGATATAACCCAGAATGGGGCACTTAAGATTTTATTCATTATTTTTGTGGTTTTATTCTCTTTTGGACCTTCTTTCTTATTTACTGTAGAAATGTAATTTTTGTAGGGATGCAAACATAATACGTTATTTGGAAGTAATATTTCTGTAATTGTGGAAGAGTGATCTCATCTATTTAAATGTACAATTTGAGCACCAGATCCCACGATGGGCTATATATGTACAGTCTTTACATGTCCATGAAATACAAAAGGAAATCCTGGCTCTTCAGCTGCATGACTAGAACAGAATTTTAGTACAAGCAAACAAATAAATGTCTACTGTAAGTCAATAATGAAGTCTGGTAGATTAAAGAGAAAGTATATTGAATTGTTCCTAAAATCCTTCCTCTTTGAGAGAAATAAATGTAGTTCCAAAAAAAGTAATCAGAAAAGAGGAAAATTAAATTTACTGTTAAAAAGCAATGCATCCCAGTTAATATGAGCCTTTTTTAAAATTAAGTGTATTTTGGAATTTAATAGCCTTTCACATTTAAGAATATAATTAAGATACTGAAATGATAATGAAACACCCAAACATTTTAAAGGATAGATGTTTTAAGATGCATTGACAGTAACTGTTTTATAATATAAAATATTTTGCTAGTAAAATGAAATTGTGGCCTTGTAATTATTTCCTATTGTTTACCTAGGTAACAAATGCGCTTTCAAAAAGACTTTAGGCTGGTAGACAGGGAAGGGCTAAAGTGTTTTTAGAGAGACCAGAAATTTCTCACCAAAAATCTCTTATCTGATCTCTTCTGGCTAGATAGAGGTAACTGTCCACTTCAAGGCCTGCATGTGCTGTTCAGAGATTTTATTTTCCATATAACAATCGTAAATAATTTCCTTGATCAGCAGGCTATACCTGTGTATCCTGCTTGGATATAGGCTATGGCTATCTGCCACTGAAAACTTTCTTATATGAGTAGTTTTGCTGCACTTCAGTTATTTACTAGAAATCTGCAGCATGACTCTACTGAAATTAAATTACAGTTGGTGTAGCTAGAGACAAGTGGAGTTAGACTTCTAAAATCTATCAGGATGTTTTTCGGATGGTTTCCAAGTCTATTGGCACAGACATGCACTAAAACTAATACAGACCAATCCTTTAGTGTTTCTTGTAACTCAGAACCCTGACATCTGACAATGCTTGGGCATTCTGGCAGGAAGTAGGGAATTGAAGGAATTTGGTATTAGTGTCAAATTAAGATCTTCATGCAGAAAGGTGACTTCAGGTTTCTGTGAACCTCTCAGGTTACAAATTATTATCATAAGATATCAGATAGGGAAAATCTTCAAGGAAATGAAGATTTTTTTGAATTTTTTTTCCAAGTGAGGGCATAAGCCAAGTACTTCCTCTGATCCTCTTGCCTTTTTGACCATATAGCATGAGATTTGTTAAATGTTGATTCCTTCAGGGGAGTCCTTCTCAGTTTCTTTTCTTGTTTTTAAGGTTGATGCACTACTCTGTATTTTATTAATTAATTTTTTTGATGGTTGATCCACCCAGATGTGGCTAGACAGTATTTGCAAGGTGTTGGTAATTATGGACTTTATTATTCCTATATAACTTTTACTAAAGGAAGCAAGGAGAAGCTCTGAATGTGGTGTTCTTTCAGATGAGATGTTACACCAACACAAAACAAGTTAAAGTTTTATGCTTATCTCCGGACTAAGATAAACAATGATGGTGAGAGGAAGTGAATTGCATTACTTGGAGCAGTATTTAGATGATTCATGAGTGATCAAGATATATGAGCAATAGTGTCAGAAAACTTATATCTTCCACGTTCTTGTTCAGGGCGTGATGTTTATCTGTAAAGAAGTTCTACATTTTGGTGAACAATCCAAACATCAAAAAAATTTTGTTTCCAGATCATGTACATTTCTTTTCATCTGTGCTTACAAGGAATCTCCGAGGTGATCCAAGTTCCTGACTATGAGAGGAACCAAGTTACAGTAACCAACACTGATGTGTAGCCTTGAGACCCTGATGCAAGCCTAGCCTAGGATAATTTTGCAGGAGTGAGATGCTGCCTTTACCAATCCTAGAAGTTATCCTACCTAGCAGCCCTTCAAGGCTATGTCCTTTTATCAAATATTAATGAGAAGTAAAGGACTTGGATGTCTCTGATATAGCTATGTCAAGCCCCATCCCCCCTCCACCAAGAAAGAAAAAAACTTGTTTAATATGAAAAAGAAAATCTTAAAAAAACCCCAAAACCTTGGCAAAGTTTGGTAACATGTAAGTTTAGTAACTCTTTCACATCTTTTCATCAACCTGTGTTGATTTGTCCTTCTGGAGAAAAAATGAAAGTGGTTTTTAAGACTGATACAAAAAAAAAGACCAAGAAACCAAATAGAAAAAAAAAAAAAACAAACTAGGAAGTGTATGTGTGGGCTGCTGAGTGATGGACATATGAAGCAGGAATTATTGATGAGGAGTAGGAGAACTGAGAAATGGTCCAGGTGCTAAGAGTCCCTAGCACATACCAAACTGAGCAACATATGGAGAACAGCGCTGACTGATAGCACCAGTGTCTGGTAGGGAAAAGAAAGTCTAAGTTAACTTGCTAATAGTAGTGGAAAATTGTAAACTACGTAATCATAGCTTAATAAAAAAGGATTTATTTCACCTACTGGAAGAAATCTAAGGATAAGAGTTGGCAAGAAATCTATTTGCAAGATCGCTCACTAAGCAGGCAATATTAGGGGTTTTATTCATTGCTGAAGTCAATATTTTTCTAGAGAATTACAAATGGGGGAAATAGGAAAACTGATTTTCAAAGTTCTTGTTGGTTTGGGTTGTTTTTCAGCATTAACGAAGTTTTAGGCAAAGGATAACCCCACAATAGGAAAATACATATCTCTCTCTCTTTTTTTTTTTTTTTTTTGGGGGAAATTCTAGGTAAGACTCTTACATATGTAATGGCACGGCAAATTTTCCCTTTTTTATGTTTTTCCAACTGATACAAGGCTATCAATGGTCTAGATAGTTTCAGAATGCTATTTTGTTGTTGTGAAGAACAGGAATATTTTCAATGTATTAGACTGAATTTTGTCAACAAGTTCATTAAAATACCACCGGGAGCAAATTTTGGTATAATGTTCCTTGCTTAATAAAGTAGATTTACCTAATGTACTACTCATAAAAAAGGGGAACTTTTTTCTTTTTTTTTTTAAATTCTATTAGTCTTTTAAAACCTTCCTAAAGTCTGCAAAGTGATGTTTTCAATTATTTCAAAGTAGTTTTGATTTTTATAAGTTTTCCTTTTGTCTTTTCAGTACCTTTGATACTTTTTCCCTTTTAAAAAGGTTTCTTCAGTTGTATGTATTTTTCAAAAAAATAATAGATAAAATTTAAGCCACAGTTTTAAAAATCCTTGAGATAAAGCAATCTGGTTGCCAAGGCAAAGTTCATTTTTTCCTTCACACAAGATAATACAAACTCTCAGGTGTTTATTTTTTAATTGCACATGTTCAGCAAGTAGAGAAATGACTCATGCTTCATTGGCATTAAACCCAGAATTCAGAATTTCATTAACTTAATTCTCTATCAATGGGAGGATAAACTTTCACTGTCTTTCTGCTCTGATTATGGAGGGAAGCAGAATGTACAGTTTGAAAAGAGGAACATGGAAGCAAATATTCATCCCTATTTAATATTGAAAATTACATAACCAATAGAATTAGTGAGGGGGTTATTTGATATTATGGCCCCTCTAGATGTTAGTGTCAACTTGGTTTCCTGAATTATTCTCATTCCTTTTTCTGTTACCTTGCCCAGTAAAATAATATTTCCTAAAATCTGTCTAAATTTCCTATGTCCTCAAAATGTTATAACTTAAATTACTATTTCCTTCAGTTCTTGTAAAACAAAGCATTCCTATGAAAAAGATATCATTAAAAAAAAAAAAAAAAATTAATTAACTGCCAGAAATATTTTGGCCACCCTTATTATACCACTAAAGCATTTGACAAGGAAATAAGTGTCTCACAATATCTCATGGTAGTTTCAAGTAGGTCCATTTTTTGTGGAAAGGTGTGCACAAGAGGGATATGATTTCTGTGTCAGACTGTGAATGGCTCAAAAAACTTTGTCTTAAAGAAAGTAAAAGTCAGGGAGTTTGTAAGAGGCAATTCGTGTACCTTTGTCTGTCACATTGGAGTTATAAGAAGTTTTGGGCTGTCTAGGGAGGTGGTATGATTCCAGAGACAAAGGAAAATCGAAATGTGTTTAAAACAAAGCCCCTTTTTTTCATTGAGACTGTTTTTCTTCACTTACCTTGTATGTTGTGCAGCTTAATCTCTCATATGGGTACCAAAAAGCATCACATAAGAATTTGTTGGTGCTTTCATTGTCTCTTTCAGACCTTAAATTCACACCAGCAAATAAAATAAAATTCTGTTGTATGTACATTTTGTGCTGATAATATCCCTAAGTGTGTGATGGATGTTGCATATATGACTATATTAAACAAGGCAGGATTAATGTACTAATCAATAAGATGACTTAATAAATCATCTTTACAGATGGCCAGGTGTGTGTACTCAGGTATGTCTGTATTTGTGTTTCAAACAAAATTTACTATGAAGATTTTGTAGCTTTAGTGTCAGGAATGTAAGACTTTTGACTCTGTTATCATTATTAACTTATTTTATAAGCACTGCAGGATCTTTGAATAATCTGTAGCACTCAAATATTAAGAAAAAAGAATAGATCTCTATGACAGAGACTAGAAGTAGGCTTAATTTGCCTTGTTGTCACTGTTCAAAACAATTCTATTTCCTTTTCTGCTATTCCAGAAAGAGAATTTTTCCCTTTTAAATACAGCAAGATTTAAGGCACTTTTTTCTACATGGTGCGTGCTGTCACACATGCACACACATGTGAAAATGTCACTTTCTGTATCAATTGCTTGTGTTAGAATCACTGGAGCTTTTCCTTCTTGTTAGTGTTTTGACTTTCCTATTGCACTGCCAGCTGTATTTTTAATTCTGTTTGATAATAAGATGAACTTTTTTGTGTCCCAAATCCTCTTAAATATTTTGCTCTTATATTTTCTTAACAAGACAAGTAGATCTGTATCTTCCCTGTGTCCGACTTTGGGGCCTTCTGTGTCTTCAAAATTCAGTATTGACTTATGGATTTTGTATTGTTCCCTCAGGTTTTGAATTCTAGAGTCTGTTCTCTCCTCTGCCTACTAATGCTTTCTTTCCCCTTTTGGGGGATTTCCTTGAGATTAGTGCTTTGGGTGAGTCATAAGAGCCCTCTCACACGTTAGATCATTTACTGTGCCAATATCCAGGAAAATCAACAAATATTTTGGTAACTTCTTTAATGGGACAGTGATATTTGTGGTATTCAGCCCTTCTTTTCCCCCTGAGCCAAAAAATAGTGAAATGTATGGATTCTTGCAAAGCCCTGAAAATGCAGGACAAAAATTGGAATTATAAGGAATTAGGAACCAAATAATGCACCTGTGTCCAAAAAAAGGCCAAAAGGTCAACCTGGAGAGTACAGAGAATTCCGGCAGTGAGCCAAAGGTCAACCTGGAGAACTTCTGGCAGTCTTACTTCTGCCGATGGGAAGAACTGTGAATTGAATCATCTTAAAATATATTTCTAGACATGTGAAGGAAAAGATAGTATTTGGGAAAGGCAGCATGGATTTACCAAGGGCAAATCATGCCTGACCAATATGATCACCATCTATGATATGTGGTGAAAAGGGCTTTTCACATTTTCTCCCGTGATGTTCTCAGATCCAAGTTGGGACATTATTATTTATGTGGGTGGATGTCTAGATGACTTAAAGCTGGTCAGCTAGTCAAACCCAGAAAGTCGTGGTTAAAGGGGTTTTAATCTGCTTGGAGGTCAGTAGCAAGTGTAGAACTGCTGCAGTCTGTACTGGGACCTCTCCTAATATTGTTATCAGGGACCTGGAGGACATGGCCAGTCAATACAGGGAATGGTTATTCTCCCCAGTGCAGCACACATTAGACCACATTTATAGTACCACATCCAGTTTTGGCCCACCTCTTTCAGGAGAGGTATTGACAAACTGGAGTGAGTTCTGCTGAAGGCTGTCAAGACAGACTCTGGAGCAGTCTTCAGTTCTGGTCTCAAGTTTGTCAGCACATACATATTCCACTTCATGCTTTGTCTCAGTTTCTTTTGCTGGCTTGATGCCTCTCACTGCTCATCTGCTATCAATATTTTATTGAAATCTCTTTGCCCCAACGTGTTCCATTCTTTTACTGTACCATATAAAATTTCTTCTGTTTTAAAAACATTGTTTTCAGTGTGTGAAAAGGAATGCTGGAACTGTACACTGGGAGCAAAACAATTACAAAGCAAAACAAACAAAAAACCCCCATCTACATTCAGTCAACTTTTTCTGTAGTCCTAGATGTCCAAACTCATATGGATGACATTTTTTTAGAAATTAATTCTGCCTGAGGCAAATGTCCTGCCTGAAAAAAACTAACTCTAAACAGATAAGGTTTGCCCAGAGTTCCAAGAAACTGAGAAAAAGATTTTATAATACAAAGTGTTAATCCGTTTAAGATAGACTCTGCCACCAGCTCTGGTTGGAATAACATTTTTTTCTTCCATTTGTGTTAATTGTAGTTATCTATCTGCATCAAAAGAAAATGAAAATAGATTGATTTTTTTATGTTGTAAATTTGCTGCAAGAGTATTTTACTGTTGATAAGCTTTTCAAATATTTAGAAAATAAAAGTTTGAGTTCTTTTGAGGATGACAGATACATTTTAAAGACACATGAGGATCTATCCTTACAAATTTAGTGATACTATTTGACATATTAGTTGAGTTACCTTCCTTAACTAATGGAACACTGTTCTTCCAACATTAGTTTTTCTATTTGATGCAGCTTCTCAAACTGATCCAAATTGTATGAATATAAAAATTGAAAAATCAATTATAGAAAATCCCAAGGCTGAAGATGTCATTGTAAACTGTTTCCAAGTAGGACTTTATTAGAGAAGTAGAGTTTTACAGAAATTTATTAGAGAAATAGTTATTAGAGTTAAGTTTTGCAACTTAAAACTCTACCTGTTTATATGTTTTTATCAATTGCAAGGCTTATAAATATAAATGACCTTAGGGGGTGTCGTGGTTTAGGAATGGTACGCCCCAGTTTAGTTCTCCCACCAAGACTCAAAACCACAGTGCTGTTCATTCGCTCCCCCCCTCCCCTCCCCTTCCCACTTTGTTGGGATGGAGTTGAGAATTGGAGGCACGAAAGCTGAAAATCACAGGTTGAGATAAGAACAATTCACTAGAAGCAGCAATGAGACAAGAAAATGAACAGTAACAACAATAACATAAATAGCACTAGGTATAAGACAAAGAAACCATTTCCATGGAAAAGCCTGCAACAATACCTGGCTCTTCCCCACCAGCTTTCTCCCCACTGGAAGAAGAGAGAGTTCCTTACTCCTGCCCCTGGCAATGAGTGAGGTGGTATGGAATAAAACCTGGGCCTTAGCCACACACCTCTCCAGCTTGCTGTGAGAAATTAACCCTGTCCTGGCCGAAACTAAGACAGGGGCAAAACAGTTTCTAATAAAAATTGAGCAGTTAAGGTTAATATTTTTATTTGTACTATTTATACACTGGTCTAAAATACTTTTCTTCATTTTAAGGTAACTGAGCTGCACAATATCAAAAACATAACCAGATTGCCGCGAGAGACAAAGAAGCATGCAGTGGCAATTATCTTTCATGATGAGACATCAAAGACATTTGCGTGTGAGTCAGGTAAGCAATTGGTGCTTCATCTCTAGCTTGAAGAAATCAAGTTACACATCAAAGTCTGGCTCAGATGAATTAACTCACAGTGCCAGGTAGAAATTCTTAGCTTAAAGAAATTTGTGATAAACAAAAAACTTTGGTGGGGTTCATGTCTTTTGGGGTTTGGTACAGTTTTTTTTAAAATATATGTTGAGAGGTGTTAGGGGTGTGACAGAGCTCTTTTTTCCAATACTTCTCTTTGACTGCAGATGGTCTAAAGACTGGAGGTTTCCAGCTAAACTTGTAAATCCTAGTAAAAAATAACCTGTAAGATGTTATTAAGTCAAGATGTGAAACATTCTTTTTTTAACAAGCTTTGCTATAGGCACTTACTAAACTAATAATTATCATGCCATTGCAAATAAGAGGCAAATACCAGCTAAAACCCCAGGATATTTTAAAGCAGGGTGTCAAGGAGTCTGTGGTTTGAATGACTCCATAGCATAATGAATGAGTTGAGAACAGGACTTGGGCATTATGGTACATAATGGCAGGTAGTTACTTGTGAGACACTGAACACTGCACGATTAAAGTGCACTGTTTTCTTGTTTAAAAGTACAATTGTACACATCTATGTCCTACAGCATATTTTAACAGAAAAATTTTTTTTTAAATAGTGGGAAATTCTTTATAGATAAAGTTTGTGCTTTTTTAGTTACATATTTGAAACTGTGCATTTTAAAAGTTTATATATGTGTAATACTATACATACATGGGGTTTTTTTTAAATATATATACAATATTATGTATATATGGTGGAGGGCCTCAAGGTGAACCTATATGAGGAGTGGCTGAGGTTACTTGGTCTGGAGAAGAGGAAGCTGAAGGGAGACCTCACTGCAGTTACAGCTTCCTCATGATGGGAAGAGGAGGGGTGGGCACTGATCTCTTCTCTTTAGTGACCAGGGACAGGACCAGATGGAATGGCCCAAAGTTGTGTCAGGGGAGGTTTAGGTTGGAATTAGGAAAAGGTTCTTCATCCTGTGGGTGGTTGAGCTCTGGAACAGGCTCTCCGGGAAAGTGGTCACAGCACCAGCCTGACAGAGTTCAAGAAGCATTTGGAAAATACTCTCAGGCACATGGTGTGACTCTTGGCACTGTCCTGCACAGGGCCAGGAATTGGACTCAATAATCCTTCCGGGTCCCTTCCAACTCTGGATATTTTACATTTCTATATTAATATTATCATATAAACATTGCATCCTGTACAGTCTAAATAGTAAATTAAATACAGTGAAACAAAAGCTATGAAATGTGGAGGAAGTTAAAAGTGTGAGAGGTCATGATTTATATAGATTTTGGATGAAATATTGCAAACAGTGATATGTACATCCCATCATGAAAGATGGATTGACTGTTTTTGTTTGTAAATTAACTTAAGTTTAAAGACACACATAGAAAACCTGTGTCTGTCTACAACCAGTTTAAGAGATCATAAGATAAGTAGTCCATATTAAAGATTTTGATTTCTAATGTGTAGAATTACTAGTGACTCTATATTATGATTAATTGAATAAAAAGGTTTTAATTATATTCCAACAGCACTGAAGTCTGTTCTGTGGAAACTTTTCCATTTGCCTACGCATGCATTCCCCTTGTTTTCTAATAGAAATATCATGTTCCTTCCCTAGAATTACTGTGGTTCAGGTTTGAAAAGACTCTCAGCAAATCATAACTTCAGGATTCTTTCACCAAAGAAGGGGCAAACCTAAGGAAGTTCAGCATGTCTGGCCCACTCATCCCTTTCTTCTGTTACAGGCATGATGCAACTTGTTAACCTTGAACCCAGTTGTATATACAAGGCTCCTGTACCTTAAGGTTCTAACAGGGTGTCAGTATGAGATACTCTCCCTTTAGGCTCTATCCAGAGGTGTGTTTTGAGAGGACAGAACCCTGGGTGAAGTGGCAAACAAGTGGAGAGCTTGTGGACAGAGATCAAAGTTCAGACCAAGACAGGTTGTAGTAGGTGTCTGCTCTAGACCTTCTTATCAACAAGAAAAGGCAGTTGAAGAAGTCCTAGGGCAGGAGGGAAAAGCCTCATAGTCCCAGGCTTTGGTATTCTTGGGTGCCTTTAACCACAATAGCAACTACTGGAAGGCCAATAAGGCTGAACACAAGCAATCCATATTTCTGGAACAGATTGAAGACAATTTCTTGATATAGATGATCAATAATGTGATGAGGGGAGATGTTTGTTTAGGGATGTGCTTGGCAGGATCCTGTGAATCCTTGAAGGGCAAAGGAGCCCAGGAGTGCTATCCAATCTGCAAGGACAGCATACTCTGAGCACAAGAATGTCCTCCCCATTCTCAGAAGACAAGCTTTACAGAAGACATACATAGTATGTAGTATGAATGTAGTACAGAAGTATGAATGGACATGGAGCTCCTGATTCAGCTCAAACACAAAAAAAAAAAAAAAAAAAGGAAAAAAACTAACACAACGAAGCAGAGATGACTGCTTGGGAGGGATACAGAGGCACTGTCTGTTTATACAGGAATGGAGTTGGGAAAGCTCCAGCTCAGGGAAGTGCAAAATAGAAAAGGTTTCTTAAAGTACATCAGGAGAAAAGTGAAGACTGAGTAAGTGCGGGCCCATTGCTCGTTGGAGCAATCAATGTAGTGACAAGGGTCATGGGAAATACCTTTTATAATGTAGTTTTTACTTGCAAGGCTTGTCCTCAGGCCTTCCGGGTTTCTGAGCACCTGAACATGAAGCAGTATCCTCAGCAGAGGAAGGCATAGTCAGGCATCACTTAAATCACTTGGATTTCATACTTAAGTCAGTGGAATTTGATTGTCAGGAATGACAAGAAGGAGGATCCAGATAACTGTACTCCAGTCAGCCTCACCTCAGTCCCTGAGAACACTGTTGGAGCAAATCATGTGTAAACACATGAAGGACAGCAAGGTGAATAGGAGTAGCCAAAACTATTTCCCGTATGCAAATCATGTTTGCTATGATGAAGTGTCTGGCTAAAGAAAGGCAGTGGTTCTCATATACCTTGATTTTAATGGTCTTTGACACCCTCTGTAGCTTTCTCTATAGTCCCCAAAACTGGTGGGGCACAGGATGGATAAAGGCACTATGAAGTGGAAGAAAATAGGCTGGAATCAGGAATGGAATTTTCATCCAGAAAATAGGCTGGACTTAAAAAGCCAAGCTTGTGAAGCCAAGCTTGCAGCCAGTAGGTAGCGGATCCCTCAGGGATTAGTGCTGGGACCAGCACCATTCAATGTCTTCCACTGACAATCTGCATCATGAAGTGGAGTTTGCAGGTGACACCAGGCAGGGGTGACCCAAATTGGGAAGCAGGTCTGCTGTCAAAGGGACCTAGACAGGCTGGAGAACTGGGTTGACATAAACTTTATGAGCAAGAACAAAAGCTCTTCCCCCTGGTTTGTGGAAATCCCAGCCACAAGGCAGGCTGGGTGCCAACTGTTGGGAAGCAGCTCTGCAGAAAAGGCTCTGGGGTCCTGGTGTGCAACACGCCCTGGACAGCATTAGTTAGGATCTTGACAGCAGGTACTGGGAAGTGATCCTTCCCTTTTATTCAGCACTTGTAGGACCACATCTGGACTACTATGTCCAGTTTTGTGCACTCAGCACAATATTGACATACAGGATTGAACCCAGGGGATGGCACCAAGAGTCAGGAGCACATGACATGTGAAGAGAGACTGAGAGCTGGGCCTGTTCAACCTGGAGAAAAAATAGTTCCGAGGATCTTATTGCTTACCTGATCTGAGAATACAGAGAAAATGGAGCTATAAAAGTGTCAGAGATAACTTGTTGTTTCTGAAAGACTACAAATCTTTGCTGTGGATATAGTGGAGTTTCAATCAGTTTGCCTTTCTCCATGCCGTCAGTCTATCTAAGCAGTATAGACTGCATCATGTCTTTCAGATGAGAGAGATACATTGTTTTGTTTCAGTAAAATCTGACTCTTGAACTCCAAATCTTTTGTGTTTTCTGAACTAGGAAGATACAGTCCAAAAAAAAATGTATTTCCTAGGTCATTTCCACAGTGAATTCTGTCTTCTCACAAGACACTGTTACCATTTTTACTGCTGCTAAAATGTGTCAAGTACTTTGCTTACCTGTATGAAATTTAATAAAATTTAAGGAGAACTGCTTGTTACTTAAAATGGGTTCTTTTTCTTCTCTTGTTTAGTAGCACTGGTTTATATGGGAAAATGCATAGACTTTAACAGCCTCACACTGTATAGTGATGTACACACAATGGTGTTTATTTTGGCAAATCTTCTTGCCACTTCTTTTGTTACACAATAACTTTACTAATCCCTCTTCTTTCCCATGGCTTCCGTGTCAAAAGAGCACTCAAGTGGTTTTGACTCAAGCCAAAAATCTTCTCGAATCATAACTGCTTGACCTTGAATTTTTTAGGTCCCCAGAGTTTCATAATGTGAACATTTTTCTACCATGAAGCCTCTGAATATACAGAAGCAGATACCTTGTTTCTCATCATCTTGACTTCTAGAGGCAGATGGAAGGACAGTAACATTAAACCCATGGCAAAAGGGCTGCTGAGCATAGAGTCAATAATTTCTTGGAGACAAGGAGAAAGGAATACTCAAAGCTGAGTTGATTTTAGGGGTTTTGAACAACGTGAGGGGTTTTGTCAGCATTGTACCAGGAAATTATTTTAAATAATGTTATAATTTTGTTTCTGATAGTATGAGCTGATACCTTTTCCTCTGCTCAGTCTTTAAGTCTGTGTGCTGAAAATCAGCACATTTTTCTGGCACATAGCTTTCTTAATTGTGGAATTAAGCACAATAAAAAACTATTCTGTTTTAAAATAGGTCTCTAAAGACGCAGAACACTTTCATTTTCCCCAGAAAGCCTGAGAGCTGTGATACCAGCCCACTGGGTGTGCTGGCTCAGAGCCTGTGGTTTTTTCCCAAGCTCCTGCAGCTTTTAGTCCCTCATCTTGCTTATTGTCTTCAAGGCAGCTACTGACAAGTCTGAGGTCTGGGTGGGCTGTAACCCCTGTATGTCCATTAGAATTTCAGCAAATTGGTAATCTTAGATGCATCTAGTTGTTGGTAATCTTCATTTGCTAATGAAAACATTCTATAGATAAACAAATCAAAATCCTCCATATGCTTTTGTTATCACCTACCTGTTCTCCTCACAACCACCAGTGCTCCCAGTATCTACAATAGCTGTAGAAATGTGTTCAATTCTGAAGCCCTATTGAAATATTTTAAAGAACAAATCAATCTCATATGCTACAGTTCCCTGAATAAACGCATGGGATGACAAGTCTTTGAAGAATTATCCCTCTTCAGGAAGAAAAGGGAAGTTTCTTGCTGTCACTGTATCTGTTTCTGACATCTGCTCTAGAGGGCACAAACTTGTGAGTTTGGTGATTAGCAAAGCAACATTTGTAAATTCTCTGGTACCATGAGAATTGTTTCAGTGGAAGTAAACTAATGAGAAGTCAGGGCTGATTAAGTAACATGAAAAGTAGTCTATAACTCAGTGAACCTATGACACACTCTAAAGAGTGGGAATTCTTCTTCAAACTATGGGAAATTGCTGCTGCCCTAACAAGGAACAAGGAATGTGCTGTGGTCTTAATTTGAACCTTCCTGAAAATCATGTGGAAGCTATTGCCATTAAGGGAATTCTTGTGATTTTTTTTTTTTTTTTTTAATTAAAAATTATGAAATTGGGGGCGGGGGGTGGTTTCTGCACTCTGCAGTGTATAATCAAGCAAGTGGAGAAGGTCTTTTAGCTCTGGATTCCAGCTACTGGATTTGACATGCTGGCTTTCCCTGACACCTTTATTGAAAAAGTTGTTGGGGTGGGTCTTGTTTGATTGGGGATTTCTTGTTATTGGATTTGTTTTTTTTCTTCAGGTAGGTGTGCTGTCACTTTTTGTGTAGTTCCAGCCATGCTTGGATGTGTGTATCTGTTAAGAAGCTCTTCTTCCTGCATGCCTGGTATCTGTAATGTGACCATAAGACAAGTGTCTGAACTGAGACAGGTGTTCTGAAATGCCCTTTAAACTCTCACAAAATTTGTAAATGTGATGCCATGAGCAATGGTGGCTGTGCAGGACCAGCAACAAAATGAAATTGGATGGCATGAGCACTGATTAAAGCTAGAAGTTTATGGTGTTGTTTTGGAAGTTGCTAGTATGACAAGGATTGTGCCTGAATAATAGCTAGCTTTCAAGGAATGCTGTTTCTGATTTGCACTAGTCAGGGACAGACCATATGGGGGCTTGATTTTTCCTTTAGTGATGACAGCAAAATACTAAGTGATACCAATCCCTGGGCATTTTATGCTTAGGGGACCCTCCAGCACAGGTTTTTTAAAATCTATTTTGATTTCTAGATGGCAGAATGTGATGAAAACTGATGAACTTTTAAACCTAGTGCTAAAAAAATAAAAAGCAGGGAAGCTGAAAATATTATGGAGACAGACAGAAGAGAGACAAATTGGAGCTGAGAATTGATTTTGGTGATTTGAGAATAGAATGAGTTGTAACATAAGAAGCAAAATCACGGAGAAATCTTGAAACTGCCACTGTTAAACAAATGCAGACATCCCCCAAACTCATATTTTTCTGTGTTCTCTCACTACAGTGCCCCACTCTGTATAGAAGTAGATGAATCAAAGGGGTTTCTTTCTTTCCAGGCATGCATGAACTGCAGCTCTAGAGTCATTACCAAAAAAAAAAAAAATCTTCATTATTTTTAGGAGGTTATACTTTGGCTTTCCCTTAAAACTTTCACTATTCAAGTGCTGGGGAAAATAGAACTGGGTTATTGCAAAGTGTCTATCAGTTACTCTATTTGAAGCTTCTGGTTTAGGGGTTTATCCATTCTTGTGGTTGTTTTGGCTCAATTCACCATTTTTATTTCTTGAATGTCTTGCTTCTGTGATGGTTACCTTGATAAAACTCTTTTATACATCTGCAGCATAAACTGGCTTTTTCTTCTGGATTCTTGTGCTTTTGGCTTCTTTTGAGAGCAGTCAAACTGTGATAAGCAAGTCTTGTCATAACTCCAAAAAAAAGTTTTACTTTGTTGAAATTGAAAGTTTCTTGGTGTCAAGTGGAAATGTGTTCAGCAATGTGGATTTCTTTTAGGTTCATACTTATTTTTCTTTTTAAATCTGTTTTCACCATTTGTTGGTGTTACTTTCTTTTCTTAAAAAAAATACAATGCTGTTATCATTTGAAAAGGCACAAGTTCATTTCATGTTTGTACTGAAAAGCTTTTGGGCTCTTGGCAAATTACTACTGATCATGGCTTTTTCTCCTTGGTAGTTTTCACAAGCAAAACCACTGTGTGCTGAAAGAGTTTGGCAGATATCAGTGGAGTATTAGATGTAATTCATATTACTGTATCTTTTGACAGTTAAGAAGCCTGGAGGTTTTGGATTAAAATTACAGTGAAACTTTGAATCTTTGAGATTAAGCATTAGTGCTCATACTTGCTGCTATGAATAACAATACAAATGGCTACATAAGATTTTAAAATAAAGCTTAAAAATATTAATATTTAAAAATAACCAGATTAAAGATCCCTTTTTGCTATTATTTTTGTGACTTTGAAGCTCCAGGATCATGGAGGTGGTGAAACTGAAGAACAGCTTCCTAAATACTGTTTGGGTACTAGAAAGAAGAATACAAAGTTCACATTTTGGATGCAGAAAAATAAACCTAAGTACTTGAAGCTTTTCTGAAACATGGTATATTTCACTGTTAAGGTGTCAGGGATTGTTATATGAAAATTTATAACCCTGGCTTTTCTATTTTCTGGTTTTGTTTATTTACATTTAGAGAGAAAGGAACCTGCCCTCTCCATAAAGCATATGGCTCATTGGAAATCAGATGTATGCTCTCACTTCCACATGTACCACAATGCCTGAGATCCAAAAAGGAGTGGAAAGACATTACATGAAGTTAGATGTGTTTCTCTGGATTCTTGTATTCTCCCTTTTTTATCATAATATTTGAAACGCTATCCACTTTCAGGGCAGAGTTCTGTCTGAGTCATGGTAATAAATGTTAAAATTTACTTAGTATGCATATTCTTTTTTTTTTTTT